>JAVTVY010013184.1:0-57069 GCA_036873755.1 Hanleya hanleyi | reverse complement strand
ACAAGAAGAAGTTCCTTTGGCTACGACATGTTATTTTGGGCGAAGCCCGTCACCCTATACCCAGATAAGTATTCAGGGCACAATTACAGGCACAGGTTTTTTTGGGGGGGTTCCATTTTGTATTCCTGCCTGGATGGACCTGTATGTAAAGGACCATTCTAAATGAAAATCGAGAACTGGAGAAGCGGGGTGTGTAAGAGAGGTGAGGGCGGGAATAAAAGATTTTCGGTGGATTTGGTGGGGACTGATCATAAGCTGCAAAAAGTTTGCTGGTAAAACAGTATTTGCATCGGGAGTGGAAGTTGCAACACCATCGCGGAGAGTTAAAATGTGTCAAGAGAAACAAAGAATTCAACAGTGTTTTACACTAAAAGTATACTGAAAGTTTGGATTATTTACGTGGGAATTCGTTAACGGAATGAAGTCCCAAATGCATCAACAATAATATGATATACATGTAGATAATAAGAAACACCGCAGTGACAAACATTTTTTCTGTCGATATATATGTTCTGATAATCAATTACACCAAAATATTCACCCCAGCAGATCTACCCTTAAATCACACGACAGCATTAAGGATATTCTTTGTCCTTTGTCTGCATAAAATGCTTACATCTATCTGCGGATCAAAACATTTATATGGCTAGGTGATTGATAAACCATATCCCATCTCCATATACTAATGAGGCGTAACGAGTTTATGATCGATATATCATCCACTGGAGGTAACTAATTACCTATCTCTGATCACAGACAATTAACAATTTCGACGGCATTGATTCTGGAAAAATAAATATATTTAGCCTATCCTCTCTGAACCAATCCTGATGTCACACACTCACACACATGTTACTGGATAATATTACTTTGACGTTGAGCGACATCGTGGCATCCTTTGAAGAATACGGTAAATGAGGAAGGAATATGATTATTTTGCCCATGGCTCAAGGGAATACGCTCGCACGCGGTTGATGGGAAATTCTCCAAGATCTTCATTTACCGATATTTCCTTGCGCACACTCTTTATTGTACGTTGGTCAGCAGTTAAAAAGTGGCTTAGTTTAGGTTTTTGTTACCACTTTTCCCTGCGTACCATACATGTCTAGAGGGGATACATGCGCACATTTTCTGCTCGGTTGTCAGCTTGCACGTATGTGCTTTGGACTTCAGAGTTCCGAGATGGAATTAATTTGGCAAAAAGTACCCAAATTCGCGAAAACATTCGTAACTTTTCTATTTTCTCACCAAAATAGAAAAATGACTCAAATTAAAGGTGTTGTATATCATCTGATTGTGGAAATATATAGCAGTTATCCAATCCGTGTGTCTGACTCATATGATAGAAAGAGGATCGAACGTAGACAAATATTTGTTTTTGACTTTTCACATTTCAAGTAAAAAGTATCACAATGGTATGATTTATCAAACGAATCGCTTCATCTGCATATCAAAGTTGTGCAATTTTCTAGCTACAGTTTACCATAAACAATACCAGATTATCTGATTAATATCAGATCAGTAACTCTAATTATTATATCTATTAGAGTGTCTCCCTACATAAATTATAATGAGATAAATCTGCATATTCCCCGGTCACGTGGGTGTATATTGCCCGCTGAAACTCCGTATTCCACCCCCATGGAATATACACCAAACGCAGACAAACGCAAACAGTCGATCACGGAGCAGTTCGTCGAACTGATTTCAGCTGCAGAATACAATAGAAATAAATATTTCCCACATCTAATTGGAAGTAGAATCGTACCCAGGCAAATCTTTTGAGTAACTAACAAGCGTCATCGAAGAACTAGAGTGTGTTGCGAGATTTACACGATAGTAGTGAAGCAGCTCCGAATCAGTGGGATCTCGTGCATGTTAAATTATGTTGCAGGCGATTGCCCACTGAAAACAACTAACTCAGAATTGGGCTCTTGCAAAATAAAACATAAAACAATATTTTGCTCGAGGGATAATAGATTAGCACAGAGTTAAGTTGATAAATATAATAATGAAATTATTGCCTTGTTGTGAGGGGAATAAGCAGTTTTATTATACCTCTTGAATATTCATGAGGGTTTTCTGGTATTTCATTGGTCGAAATTTACCCAGCCAAGAGTCAATATTTTTCAATCACTGACCCAGCTGTTTATATGTCAGGCGGGGCGCGTGAGGTCCGGAGTCAATATTGTGATCACGTGATCACTGTTTACAAATACCGTCTGCCTGCAACATGGCTGACGGTGGTCGCTTCGTAGATTTGTCCGATGAAAATCTGCAAGAACTGTTACACAATAGGGACAGTAAGAACACATAAAATGTTATACAGGCGTCTATATCAATATCGCGGGTCTACTGTCAAGCAAAAGATATTGAATTCGATAGTCTTTCGTCAATAACGAAAGAACAACTTGGCGAATTCCTCTATAAAATTCTTTGCTGAGTTGAGAAAGAAGGATGGAGATAAATACTCCCCTTACTCGATGGTAAGCTCACGTTTCGGTCTACTGAATATTCGAGAGGTATAATAATTTGTTTTGGGTAAATTTCTATCTGCACTGCCCGAGTAATCCATTTCATTCTCATCTCAAAACTGGAGTAACTTTACGCCGTCGATGTCACTATGACCCAGATAAGATTTATGAATGAAGTGGGTAAAGCCAGTGGCTACATTGTATCAAAACACCCATGGTTTGTGACGTACATTTCGGAAAACGCGTGTGAAAGTTTAAATTCTCAATATTATTCTAGTCAGATTGGAAGCAGCTTTGTAGATTTATCCATGAACTATTCAAAAAATTGTATCTGATTGATAACACACAGCTGCATGACAGAAACTATTCGTCAAATAGCTTTTTTGGAAAGGAGTAGTAGCACCATGCGCTAGTCTGGCGTCATAGCGATAATTCACTGCAGTTAATAAATTCGGTATAATAAAACACTTATAAACTTGTGACGAAGTGAATATCATGAAACCTGGACCCTTGGCCAGACTTGGCCAAGCAGAGCTGATCTCGGCCTGCGGCCTCGGTCAGGTCTGCTTGGCCAAGTCTGACCTCGGGTCCAGGTTTCATGATATTGACTCCGTCACAAGTTAATAAGTGTATATTGTTGCCCCTCGGCTGTGCATATTGCCCTCGCCGCACATCCTTGGGGCAACAACACTACATATTCCCCTCACGACAAGGCAACACCTCGCCTGCGGCTCGGCCAATATGCACATCCTCGGGGCAACAAAACTGCATATTCCCCTCAAAATAAGTCAATATTTTCATAATATTACCCTACCTCCAATTTAAAGAAAATCCTTCATTTTAGGAAAATATTCGTACCTTTTCTGTTTACTTAACAAAATAATCAAATTATTTGTGATTTTATTGGTATTTAGGGGGTATGAATGTAAAATAACGAAGATGCTGTATATGAAGTATATCTGATTCAATACAATAAACTGACAATGTTTTCACCGATCATTTAATCGATTCATTAGCATATCATAATTTCTTCCAGGTAGGTCAATGTTTGCGGAGAACAAGATTGGAATATATGGTATACAAACACTGAAATAACGTAAAATGTTAACCCCCTTCAATTATCAAAAAATCCTTAGTTTTACAAAACCATACATATTTTTTCTCATTTTTGTTGTCATCAGAATGAACTATTTGTGTCTCAAGTGACATATGATGCGATCTGATTTCACAAACATGCTGGCTGTTTGAGCTGTGTATCTGAATGGACGCAGGATATAGGCTCGTAGTCCGGCCAAATACATTATTTTTCATCTTTATCACCCGAGGTCATGTTTTGATTCACCGCTTCAACAGCATATAATAATTTGTTCAAGCCATCAGTCAACCATTTGCAGTAAACAATTCCGGAATATCTGGTCCAGTGTCAGAGAAATTATGTACATATTACCCAGTTACAGATGTTCCGATCTGTATCAATTTGAAAATTTTTACCACATTACAATGTAGTAGCGTTTTTGGTTATACCACTGTAGACACTACAACTGTCCGAGTGGGACAAAACACACACATTATCCTATTTCTGACAGTAAGTACACTGAAAAAAAATCCTTAAAATTTTAAGGAATATTCCCCGACTATTAAGGAATATTCCGTAACATGTTCAGGAAATTCCTTAACATGGTAAGGAATATTCCTTAGATATGTTGAGGAATACTCCGCTAGTTTAATAGTTGGGGAATATCCTTAAAGTTTTAAGGATTTTTTTTTTCTGTGTACGTGTTATTGTCCCATCTAGGAGTCAATCTAGGTAAACCGAGATCGTATATCAGGGAAATACCATCTAGATGTGACGCTATGAAATATTCGTGCGAAAGTTTTGCCGGTTTTCTACGAGATCCCGTTATAAGCCAATGACGACACACAATTTGGCATTGATTGACGTTAACGGAGACAACAACTTGCTGACGGTCGGTCTTTTGATACCGTCTGACAAAAGCAGACTTTTCGAAGGTAGTAAATCCCTTGAAGTTCACGTGCGATGTCCAGACATGATGCCTTATTTGGATACTATGTATGTATTCTGTTTATTGTATTGATCCATGTGCTCTCGTTTGTAATTACAAGGAGCGTCTTTTTAAAGTTATTTCGTCCAGCTAGCCCCCTGATTGGCTAACAGATGTAGTTTGAAATTCACACGGGATTTATATAGCGTTGAATTCAGATATAATGTTCCGTGATATTATATCTGAGTTTACTGAGATTGATCTAGGAGAGTGACACGCAACAATTTCCAAAGTAGCTGTTATTATTGTCCCATTACTGATAGGATATATTACCAACCATCATGTGTTATCTAGTCTATTATTCTTTTCTTCTGTAAAATCGACAACTATAGTAACAAGGACCTAAACGTGTACCAGTAACTGCAATACCGGTACTGAGGAGTGATGTTAGTGAATTAATAAATTAAGGACCTCCTCTTTGAAAATACACATCTTTAAAACTTTTATTATTAATAACACATCATTCTTAGACTGTTCAATTCATCGATTTTGCTCAGTTTTTGCACATTAAAAGAATTTTTGAGATAATAATATTTAATGATGTAGACAAAGAAAAATGGAACCTAGCTGCCTGTCCAATAATAACAGAAATTGGGAGGATAACAGAATTTGAGACAATAGTTGTGTCTGCACTCTTCGCAGAGGAAATCTGCTGTAACATCAATAAAGGGTATTAAAAATGACTCAAAGCCATATTCTGATGTTAACTGATAAGTGCTAATACTGGCTCAACACACATTAATGGTGTTGGCTAACACCAATAAGAGATGACGGGGATGTATGGTATATGTCTGAATTCATCACTATTTATTGGTGTTGAGCTCAAATCCAGTTTTTGGTGTTGAACAACATCATTTTCTTGGTTGTGTAGGATGAGGAAGGGGAGGAAGATATGAAAAGAGGCTAATAATGATACCAGAATTAGTCTCAGTGATGAGATTATATATATTTATTTTACCAAAAACTTATTTTGAACGTATCCATTAGTTTGTAGAAATCCCTGTTAATTGTACCTGAGAAAGGGGTAAGGTAATGGCAAGTTTTGATGTGCCTCAATGCGAAATGGTAGCTCTGGTATTTCTGCATAGACAAATGTGGCGGTCTGGTGGTAGCCTTGTGTTTCAGCGACCTATTTTTTCTAGTGCAGACTAGATTAATTGCCAGTTCGAGTTCATCACGTGCAATCATATACGGCGTATATTAGAATCTTGTCTGTACATGCGTCAGTTCAATACCTATTGAGATGTATACATATGTTCTTACAATATTGATTAAAATATGGCAGAATTTTTATAAAATATTTTTATTTTTACATTCAACAGCAAATTTCGTCAAAACAAAGAGAACAACCTTAAACCGAATCGTCATACGAAAGATCATAGAGTGCAATTCTCAGTGTTTCGACGATACTTGGTATTTGTCGTCTGAATTGGTTTCGAGGTGTGGCTTCGAGGTCACATTGATCTCATTCCTCCACAGTAGGTCACATATTCCGACTTTTATTGTATGCAGATGAAGTGGTTCAGTTGATATGTCAACTGTTTGTGATTCTTACGAGTAAATAAGAAAACAAACAAATATTTCTATCACATTTCATACAATCAGCTCGGATCAAGAGAGTTTATTTCTACAATCATACTACATCGAATACCAGTAATTCGATACATAATTGTTTCTTTTTATGACAAAAGAGAGAATATATAAATATGTTTGTGACATTGAGCATTTTGAGAATTTCAGTGGGTGGGATAACAGTTTGCCTTATTTCTACGACACTATTCCAAGTTTTCCGATCGTGTTAACTGCAAATTATGGCAGGATGACTGCAAAAATTTCTTATATGCAGATTAAGAGAAACAGTTGAAATGTTATGACATTTTGGGGCTATTCGTTGTCAAAATAATTAAAATATAAATTTGATCACATTTCCTACAAGGACTCTCATACACAGATTGAAAAACTACTCGGTTGTTTTCTTCAATCTTACCACACAAAACACTAGCCAGTAAATATGACTGGCAATAGATGATTGACAACCATATTGACAGACGATTGGTAGCCATATAAAATAGAAGTTTGACCGTCATATAAACTAGATGATTGACAGCCCATACATAGACGATGTTTGGCAGCTATACCTGTTTACTGAACCACCGACCTCTTGAAAAACCAGTTAGAATATCGATTATCTGTTAATGCGTCTGCTTCAGAGGAATTTTAACCACCTCTGACATTTGTCATTTTCTTGAGAGAACTATGTTCATGGTCAGTGTGTTGACCAATGTGAAAACTAAGAAATGGTGTTGAACACCAAATAATAGCGATAATAACAATGATGGTTGCAAAAATATCTCATATGCAGATTGAGTGAAACAGTTGAAATGTTGCGAAATTGTGGGGTTATTAATGGCCAAAATAATTAGAGTATTAAATTTTATCATATTCCCTACAAGGACTCGCATACATAGATTGAAGGCCCACTGGTTTTTCTTCAATCTTACGACACCAAACGCTTGTAATATGAAAAACATAATTTTCGTATTTTGATGAAGAAATGGAAAAGTTAAGAATAATTTAGTAAAATTTGACTTTTTCTCCAATTTTGCGGGGTGAGTAACATTTTACGTTATTTCTCTGTTACTATGCCGAATATTCCGATCTTTTTATTAGTAAACTGCAGCGAGATAAATGGCACAAATTTTGATATGAGAATGAAGTGACTCCGTTGATAAGTCATACCGCTGTGAAAGTTATTTCTTGGGAGAGAAAAATGGTAAAAAAAACACAATATTTGGCTCAATTTCGAGACTCTTTTTCCCATTGAGTCGGATATACAGTTCAGATGAACACTAGTTTTTCCACCAGCAAATCCTATGCAATGCCTATATCAGACATAAGAATTGTTCGTTTTGTTGAGAAAATAGAACATTTATTAATGTTTTCTCCAAATTGACTATTTTTTACCAAATTAAGGATAGCTGTCGCCTTAGAGACAGTTTTTGCACCCCCGTGACAATTTGTCGTCTGTGTCAATAAATATACAAGATAACCATAATAAACTATATATTTTATGAAAGCGTACATCGTAGGGATTCCAACTATATGACTTGTATAACCGATGCTGCTACTGTGTAGAAAATATTCCAATTTTAAAAAATTGAAATGAAAATAATAGCGTCCATTTTTCAATTGAAATTTCATGAAAACTGTTGGTCTTGTTTCAACTTTGATGGTATACTTTGATAGGAGACAATTCGAACTAGTAAACTTTATATCATTTTTTTAAATTTTTGCCTGGTTTTGTTTTTACAGCTATTTTACTAAAATAAATTGAAAACAACGTACTATTTTACGGTAGTTTGTCTTAAAAGTTGAATAATTAAAAAATTAATCCGAGCTTACAAAAAGTAAGATAAATTTACTAGATCACCTTATAAGTAACAAGCATGCCAAATTTTAAAAGCGTAACATGGATACTTTTCGAGAAATAAACGTTTAAATCTCGGATTTTGTACAAAAATGAAAGGCTAGGAATCGGGCAAAATGTGTCCAGCTATACATCTGATGAATCAATCCAATTTTTTTGCTTGCATTATATTGTCAAATACATGTTTAATCTGTCTAATGGGACCTACTCGAATTCCTGTTTATTCTGGGTAACTATTACACTAAGTTTGTTTTCATCAAGGCGGTTTAAAGTCCAATTTAAACTTAAAAACTTGCCAAAGCTTGTCCAGCTGAGACACCTGTGTAGATCACTTCACGGCGGGTGTCTGAGTGAAGTGTCACTGTTATAATTAGAAACAAAAATACGGATGTTTGCATCGTTTTGATCAGAAGGGGGTACATTAATGTAAAGAAGTAGGACTAATAGATAATTAGCTTTACCATAATACTGCGGAAATGAGTTTTAGAAAGGGGAATTTAACAGACAAAAATAAGAGTAGCCAAGCCCAAGCTAAAGCAATCTGTTTAATTTTTCCAGTGCCTCGGAAACTAAATTTTCAATCCTAATATTGAAGCACTGGTATTTATAATTTTGATTTCATTTTTTCACCAAATGTTAGAGGAAATAGTGAATATTTGAATGAAGAAATAAAAAAGATGACCAATTTTGACCCTATAAGGGGATAGCTATCCTTCAGGTCATTTTAACATCCTCAATTACAACGCACGCACCTGTATGCTGACAACTAGTTAGAAAACGTGCGCATGCATCCCTGTGTATGCATGGAAAAGTGGCAACGAAAACCCTCTTTTTTCACTTCAGGCCAACTGACTACTCATTATACGAAGGAAGATTTCCCTCATGAGATAAGTCAGTTCATTGACACCTATATACAATAGACGATTGGCAGTCACATACAATAGATGGCGGACAGTCATATAAATTAGGTGATTGACAGCCATATATACACGACACGACACGAAACATCCAGAAGTAGAACAGTCCCTATTTGCTGACGATTCTGCCCTCTGGAAAACCGCACGTTCCATCAAAAAACTTACAAGTATAATGCAAAAAACACTAGATACAATTAGCGGCTGGGCGGATAAATGGGGCTTCAAATTTTCCGCTCTCAAAACAACGGGTATTATATTCTCAAACAATAAACACATTGACGCTAAACTAACACTAAGAGGTCAGAAAATTGAATTCAAAAATAGTGTTAAATATCTTGGTATGATCTTTGACAGAAAACTCACATGGAAAGACCACATTGATCAACTAGTTCTTCGGTGCAATAAAGACCTGAACCTCATGAGGTGTGTGTCTGGGACAAACTGGGGAGCGAGTAAATATAGCCTGATAAAATTATACCAAACCCTCATTAGGTCAAAAATAGATTACGGGTCCATCGCCTACCAATCAGCATGTAAGACACAACTAAAAAGAATAGACAGCATTCAATATTCTGCTCTAAAAATAGCTACTGGAGCTTTCAAGGGAACTGCCCTATGTAGTCTTCAAATAGAAACCAATGAGAAACCTCTTCCTTTAAGACGAGAGGAACTGTCCCTGAAATATGCAGGAAAAACTAGAGCTAAGGGCGATAATCACCCATGCCACAAAATTTTTGAAGATAAAAGTGAATATGAATATTTAAAGAAAAACTGGGAAAAAGACTCCGCCCCCCTCGGCTACACCGTAAATAACCTATTCCAAGAGCACGAAATACCCATCGCACACATCTGCGACACAGACAAATTCACTAGACCACCCTGGGAATTAGAGTCGCCCCACGTGGACACAAGTATTCACGACTACCTCACAAAGAAGGACAACCCAGACTTTATAAGAGCCACCACCCTTGAATATATCAACCAAAACTGGAAAAATTACTTAAAAATCTATACAGACGGATCGAAAAACACAAGTAATAACACAGGATCAGCTTTTGTTATACCTGAGCTCAACATACAAAATGGTTTCAAACTTCCAGACAATATGTCCGTATACACTAGTGAACTGATTGCTATAATTAAGGCTCTCGAATGGATCATCGAGCACAAACCAATCCGTGCGGTGATACTCAGTGACTCCCTTAGTGGACTCACATCCATCAAAAATTCTATATCTGACAGTAGACCTGATCTCATACACAAAATAGAATGTATATGTACACAAATACACAACAAGGGTAAAGACGCCATTTTAGCATGGGTCTGGTCTGGCGCATGTCAACATCAGAGGTAACGAAGCAGCCGACAAAACTGCCAAAGACAGTCTTGCTAAAACTACACACGATGTGCCAATAGGATTAGGATATAAAGAACTCAACACTATCATTAGACGCAAAATAGATAGCAAGTGGCAAAAGGAATGGAACGAAGAAGAACGTGGACGGTGGTTACATAAAATCCTTGATGGAGAGAAAAGACAAGCCCAGGGATTCCAGTTAGACAATAAACGTGATGACCGCATAATCACCAGATTAAGACTAGGTAAAACCGGACTTAAATCACATCTGTCCATGCTTCTGAAAAACACCTCACCACTCTGTACCGCATGCAACAATGTAGAAGAAACAATAGAACACGTGCTACTTGAATGCCCAATCCACAACCAACAACGTGTGGCACTTAGAAACGAATTTAAAAAATTCAACACTCCCTTAACATTACCAGCGTTATTAAACCCTAAGCCCCCAATTAGAAATCAGGTATTCAAGTCCTTGATAAATTTTATCAAAACTGCTGGTTATTACTCCAGTATATAATACTACCGCCGTACATGCGCAGTCAGCAATTTTTTTTTTTTTTTTTTTCCCACATAATCAACCACTAGTACACCAAGTACTATGACACGATTTGATAGAGGCCAAATCATTCTTCTGACTTCAACAAATGGTATGGTTGCAGCGGAGTTACCTTGATACTGAGGGCCGTGTGCACCATAGCCATACAAAACATTATGGCCATAATAAACTATCCATACATAACATCCGGCCAAAATGTCAAAGACACATTTAGAAATAAAATAGGCATGGCAACAACGGAGTTACCTTGATATTGAGGGCCGTCTGTTCCACTGTCCTACAAAACAAACGATGGCCAATCTAATTGAATTCATGACAACATTAGCACGGCCAAATCGCATATAGCGAGCGGTATTCGGCATAAAATATAGGAAATGGTGATGGCGGAGTTACCTTGATACTGAGGGCCGTCTATCTCATTGTCCTACAAATTCTTTATGGCCATCAAACGATAATGCATACAGAAATAATACAGAGCCGTTTATTTGTGTATTCACCTAGTACTGAATCTATCGAAATGTTTAGTTATTTATTCATTTGTTTATCTATTTACTCACTTAATTATACATTGCTATTCATATTATGTGACTGACGGTCGGGGCGTGCCTGTTGCTGGGAGGAAGATATATCAAATTATTGCATCGAAAAACAATAGAAAACAAGAATGACTACAAGCCTTCTATTTCATATGATACAGGCACACCGAAGACCACAGACGAGTTGGACAAGACCTGAAACAGAAGACGGATGACGATTACAAGAATACCAACAGCGCCTTGAGTGACAACGCCGCATAGCAAGAACACCCAGAATCAGAATACTCGAGCCTAGACCACACCGGACACTCTACCCCTTAGATGTTAACGAACTGACGCCTCGACACAGAATATGATCCTTTGACTTTCACGCAATATAGGACGTAGACCTGCCGTTCTGTACCTCACTACACACTCCAAGCAATTGTTACAGGCACAGATTTCTGGAAGGACCCACCCTGTTCCCAAGGGCGTCGTTAGGGAAGTCGTCTCGTAGAATCCTGAAGACACCCTGGTTCTCCCAGTTTTTTCTGGACGGCTTTGTGCGTACTATGGGGCCGTACGGCTACCTGTTCGTAGATTTAAAAGCCCATACCCCCGAAGATCGTCGGCTGACGACCCACCTGTTACCCGGCGAGGAATCACCACAACGGCATATACCCCTACACCATGCGCCGAGTCCACTCGTGGCAGAGCAGCAGCAGCAGCCCACCCCCATACAGTGGGTCCGCTTCATACCATCAGTCCCGGAATATGACCCAACCGTGAAGGCCCAACACGAGGTTGAAGAACATAACGTGAACTCGAGGCTATGGAAGGATTTGTTCAAAGAAAGTATGGACGCCGAGATGGGCGAGATTTTGGAGGCCACAGGAAACAAGTTTCAACGCAAAGGGTATTCGAAAGAGGAAGCTGCAATTTTAGCTCATAACAGATTGGCACCCAGACTACGACGGGCTTTACGTCAGCAGTATGTCGACTTACTGACCCATATGAAATTGCTGGATAAGGACCCAGTCCATATGGAAATTGAAAGAACAGCGTCGATGTTGAAAACCTCGGGCATGAACTGGAAAGCGGCGTATGTCAGAGCAATAGTACAAAAGAAACATTTGTTCGAACGCATCATTAAACAACGTTAAAGCATTAAGAAAGTGTGTTAAAGCGTTGAGACGAGCGTTAAGGCGCAACGACGGGCGTTGACGAGCGTCACTGCATTTCGATGAATTGGTGTCAATTCCATGAAATCAGAGCTTCTGAGCTAATTCACCAGGGCGTTGAAGCGTTGAGCTAAGCGTTGATGGGCGTTACTGTCTATAAAAGCAAGCGTATTCCCAAAACACGCACAGTCGTCGTTCAACCGTCAACATGGCTTATACTTGTTCTGAGTGTGAACGCACGTTCACCAGACATTACGATATGATGCGACACCAGAAAAATATACATGGGACTGAAGACGCCGAGGAGCCCGTTGAGGCAGATACTGATACAGAGACTGATGAGAGTGCATCGACTGATACCGAATCCAAGATGGCTGACAGTCTATCTACTGATATGGAGAGCTTGACCTCAGAGAATCAGCCTTCATCCCAGGAAAGTGAGGCAGAACCTACCTTCTGGGATCGTATTGTGACAGCAGCTATCAATATTCACGCTGAAGCGATCGAGGACGCCGGAGAGGATAATTTACAACAGACGTACACCCAAATGCGCCCCTGCATCAGGAAAACAGCCATGGCGATCTATGAACAGTATACCTTACTACCGCTTGAAATGAAAGGGGACCCCACGCACAGGTCCATCATGAAGACCCAAGCGTCACTTGGAAGAGGATATGGGTTTACCACCCACCGAGGCCCTGGAAAATGCGATCAGAATGCGCAAACAACTGTTTCAGGACATGCTGCCCGAAGAATATCCAGGCCTGTCCGACGATGATTAGAATAAACGGCTCAGAATGAACATGACCGAAGAAGGAACTCTCTGAAATGGCGACTTCTGATTGGACAAGAATACATCTAACGGACAGGAACGAATAGGACAGATGCAAATGGCGGTCTCTGATTGGACAAGTCTTTCTTGAATTGTAAACATACCCAACGCGGCTCCCCCAGCGTGGGTATGTTATGATGGAGGGGAAAATAAACTATATGAAAAAAAACCTTGTTGTTGTTGTTGTTCCCTCATGTGTCATCCTTGTTGTTGTTGTTTTCTCTCTCTGTCTCCGGTCTATATCATGGCGTCAAAACGTCTAGCAGGACCCATACAAGGTCCAGTTTTCGACACTAGGTGACCACGTCCCGACGAAATGGTCAGTTTTCGACACCGGATGTGCCGCCATGTTGAACATACGTGCCGCCATCTTGGATATGGCCCATAATGCACCGGGTCAAAATACTCGCTTCTGATTGGCTGAGAGCTCTGTGACGGATTTGAAATACTCGCTTCTGATTGGACGAGAGCTCCGCATTGCGTCTGCGCATGCGCAGAATTATAGTCCTACCGCACACCCAACCCATCAGATGCCCCTTCACGAATGCTTCACATGGATACCTCATACAACTCCATCGGTCCATTAGGGGCTCCCCTAGATACCAAAACGTCTATTTCCATACCCTTGGGCCACCGCGCATGCGCAGAATGCCGATATTTCAACCCCACACCCAGTCCATGAGATGCCCCCTCACGAATGCTTCACATGGATACCTCATATGACCCCACTGGACTATTAGTGGCTCCCCTAGCTCTCAAAACGTCTATTTCCATACCCTTGAGCCACCGCTCAGGCACAGAATGTCGATATTTCAACCCCACGCCCAGTCCATCAGATGCCCCTTCACGAATGCTTCACGTTGATACCTCACTCGGCCCCATCGGCCCACTAGGGACTCACCTAGCTCCAACACGGCTATTTCCATGCCCTTGGGCCACCGCGCATGCGGAGAATGCCGATAGTTCAACCCCACACCCAACCCATCAGATGCCCCTTCACGAATGCTTCACTTTGATACCTCACTCGATCCCATTGGACCATTTGTGGCTCCCCTAGCTCCAACACGGTTATTTCCATACCCTTGGGCCACCGCGCATGCGCAGAATGACGCTATTTCAACCCACTAGTCGAGTCAGATGCCCCTTCACATAAGCTTCACTTTGATACCTCACTCGACCCCATCGGACCATTATTGGCTTCGCTAGCTCCAAAACGTCTATTTTCATACCCTCGGGCCACCGCGCATGCACAGAATGGCGATATTTCAACCCCACACCCACCCCATCAGATGCCCCTTCACATAAGCTTCACTTTGATACCTCACTCGACCACACTGGACCAATAGTGGCTTCGCTAGCTCCAAAACGGCTATTTCCATACCCTTGGGCCACCGCGCATGCGCAGCATGCCGATATTTCAACCCCACACCCACCCCATCAGATGTCCCTTCATATAAGCTTCACTTTGATACCTCACTCGATCCCACTGGACCATTTGTGGCTCCCCTAGCTCCAACACGGCTATGTCCATACCCTTAGGCCGCACGAGTTGTCTCCCTTGCGTCAATGTGTGCAGATGGCGCTACGGTCGACGCCGTGATGTGGGAAGGGCGTCCCCACACCATCCTGGAGCCGCCATTTTGTTTGTTGCTTTTCTGCGGAGATACACGGGACAATAAACACTCGACCCTAGGGTGGTACAGATGCTAGACTGATCCTATTAACATGGTACAACACCTATAGATTATGTTTATTACTAGGACGTCAGCGAAATACTAGTACCCATCCTCCGCATGGCAGAACTGTACAACCCAGAACAAGTCTAGACATGCCTTGATCTCTCACTCGATGCCGCCATTGTGGTTCCACCACCTCCACCACCACCCACAAGCCGCCATTTTGGTCCCACCACCACCACCACCACCCACAAGCCGCCATTTTGGTCCCACCACCACCACCACCACCCACAAGCCGCCATTTTGGTCCCACCACCACCACCACCACCCACATCAGCCGCCACAACACCTATAGATTATGTTTATTACTAGGACGTCAGCGAAATACTAGTACCCATCCTCCGTATGGCAGAACTGTACAACCCAGAACAAGTCTAAACATGCCTTGATCACGTGATCGTCATTGGGAAACCCCCACATAAGTTCCTCCACGTTTCCTCCACAAATCTGCGCAGAAACACCTGCGCACTCGTCAAAAGGGGCTCTGTAATGCTGTTATACTACTACTTGCCATTCATTTCATGAATATTTCATCAGCGTGTATGAGATACCATCGTACACATCAGCTGGTGCTCTGTTATGGTGATTATTATACAACCATAGCCCTAGAATCAGTACCAGTTCATGAAAATACGACATAGACATCACCATTGAATTTGTATCTGATAATAATGATAACAGTATTGTTGACACTTCTGTTATTATTGATACAAGGCCCATATATTTCATGGGGTCTAGCGCTACGACAGATAAGAACCAAATAACAGAACATATAGGGGCATTTAAACTTGGCCCAAGGATATTTTGAATGTGTCATTAGGAACACAAATGCACATAGCTATAGAACACAGGGCAATAGTGTTAAGATAAAATGCAAATCAAGTTATAAATTTCAGTTGAACAAAATATATCAAACCGTAGGTAATATTCTTCAAACTAAAACTCAGCCCACATTTTCTTGAAAATTTGAAATCTGAGACATTATGGGAAGTTCTAAAAAGTAGACATCAGATAAGGATATGGTTTTTAAGCAAAGCAGTTGCTCCAAATATTTTCTGTTAAATAATAAACAGTATTTTTTCTACTGAATTATAATACCTTTACCAAACGGAATACAGTTCGATACAAGACAGGGAGAGATAGAATAACTCAGCTTTTTAAAATTTTATCTTGTCACTAAAGCCCGGCGCACACGAGAGCTATCAGCTGAGCTGACCGCCTCAATTGCCGGTCAGCTCAGGGGCTAGCTCTCGTGTGCGGGCAGTTTTTGGTGAGTTTTTGGCCTCGCGAGGCCGGGGGAAAAATATCAAACTTGTTTGATAATTTCGCCTCGCGAGGCCAAATCCTCAGCGTGTGCGGCGAACGCAAGCCAACAGCTCAGCAGTTTTACCGGACCGGCCAACGAATCGTATGTTATTTTCACTCGATTCATACGCTCGACTCTTCAAAATGGACTTGAAGAAGACGTTATGCGGGAACTGAAATCAATTTCTTAAAACTTTTGCTCACCGTGTGCGCTGAAACAACAAGAGAGCTAGCCGCTGAGCTGACAGGCAATTGAGGCCGTTAGCTCAGCTGATATCTCTCGTGTGCGCCGGGCTTTAGAACGACGCAGTGTTGTGGATGAAATCTGGTCAAAGAATCGAAATACAATCAATAGTAATGCCGTGTCTTTGTTATCTTCTTGTTTCTTATTTCTCTTAAATATTATAATGACTACACTGCTAAAGTCATTCAGGAAAGAATAATTGAGCTTAACTGACTACAATTTAATGTTCCTGGTTTTCCTGAACCAAAATCTACCGATATATAGGCAGAATTTTGGGTACACAAAGACAGGGACAATGCCTGGGCCGTTAAGAAGTGGCGAACAATTGCATTTCCATAGATTATGGTACTGCAACTCTGGGAGTAAATGGGAATTATTTCAGGCGACAGCTTGTTTCTTAAAAGGACGTTACTTTTTCAAAAGGTGCATAATCAGTTGCAAGTAGATTACATTGTTTGATTGATTGAAAATATGAGAACGTATGTTTCGAAGTATACCCAGCAGGTACATGTATACCATTCTCTCTTAACCTCTTTATCAAATACACATCGAGCCGAACACATTGACCATAAACATATCGAGAATGCTTCAATGTACAGTTTTCTTTATTTATAGACATCAATGCATTTCAAGTTAACAAATGTTCACGTTTCAAACCAAGTCAGCACGAGTTCTCTCCCTTGGTGCATATTTTATTTGAACATTTGGGGGCTTCGTCAATCGGGAACACACTATGTAATTCAGGCGTGTTTCCTTAAGTATACGGAAAGAGACTAGTACTGAATACTATGGGTTAAGCACTTACTTAACTATACCATTGAACAGATATTCCAAACGTTTCACGGTCGATTCCCTCTCGATACATTAAATATTCCCTGTACGACCAAACACCTGTTACTGCCATACAATGACTGTCTTTCATTTAATGATTATTCCATCAGTGTGTGTGAGATACCATCGTACACATCAGCTGGTTCTCTATTATCCTGATTATTTCATAATATAACCCGAGCCACTGAATCAGTGCCAGTTCCTAAAGATACAACACCCATTATGTTGACTGGTCGTATGTGAGAGATAGGACATAGATATCATGAGTGAATTTGTAACTGATAATAATCACAACAGTATTGTGGAACTTTTGTTATTATCGGCCCATATTCTTTATGGGGTTTTGCGCTATGACAGATCACAACCAAATAACAAAAACCATTTAAAACTACCGAAAATAAATAGAAATTCAGTGAAGAATTAAATGACAGTTTCCAAAATGGATAGCTTAAATTGATTTATGATGAAACTTTGCTATCGTTTCTAACAGTATTATAGTTTGGAAATACAGTCAACGGTATTTTTTGGCATAGCAATGATAAAACATGTTCTAATATTATCATTATATTTGAAAGAAACAATGAATTACCATCAATATTGTATATGGCGGATTTTGTTTTATTCACAAATGTACAGCTTGATAAATTCTATAGCAGCCGGAAAAGAGTGTTCCAGTAGGCTATCAGCTTCATTTCTGCATAAAAAATCATCTCTACTCAATCTCACTTTAAGTGGAAATTGCCAGCTTTGTTTTAAGTCTGCTTCTCTCTTTAATAAATATAATAGGCAGCTCTGAAAGCAAAAAATATATAATAAACAATTTAACCATTTCAAAGAATGTACATTGTAATTGGTGCAAGCTTGAATGCTACACAGCGAGGTTCTTCCTGGGTGTGGGCAGATATTCACCAAACGCGGCGGTAAGTGGGGACATGGGTTGGACGCCTGTACATATTAGATGTTGGAAGGTGGCTGGGAGCCAATGGGTTAAGTGTACGGCTATGTCTGTCAACAGACTGAACTGGAAAATATTCAAGTGGGGTGACAACCAGGCTATGTCTAGCTGTAGAAATTGGAACCACAGGGTGGTCAAACTATTTAAAGAATTAATTTGTGTACAATTTGCCAATACTAACGTGAGGTATAGCAAACGGTTTGTGTTAACAGAAATAGAAGATAAATTAATGAAAAGGTCTGTCCTAAAGTGGAAAAAGACCGTATGTAAAGATACCGGTAAACTCCGAACCTATAGGCATTTTAAGTCTGAGTTCCATGTTGAACCGTACGTTAAATTAGTAATGCCAAAAAAGCACCGAAGTGCCATGGCGAAATTCCGAATGGGAGTAGCACCAATCAAAATAGAAACAGGCAGGTATGAACATTTAGCTGTGGAAGACCGGTTGTGCCCTATATGCCAACATGTGGTGGAAACTGAGGTACATGTACTTACAGAATGTCCCGCCTATGATAATCTTCGGTACGATCTACTGTTCGAAATGCATGCCACGTTAGGGGATAATATATGTGATATGTCCAATAGTCAAATGATGTATGCCATGCTATCCAACGAAAGTCTGATTCGTATTTGCGCCAAAACCTGCCATCTTATATTAGAAAGACGCAGGAGACTACTTTACATGTATATGTAAAAATGGGTGGTCAAGTTTTTAGGTGCTTTTTGTCGGGTTTACCAAGGGTAAACCCTACATTAGTATCACTCTTCAGTTTTTCTTTTTTCTTCTGCACATGTGTAGTTTTGATCTCCTGCCCGGAGACTGTTCTCATTTGATGCCCCTTACAACATTCATAAAAAAGTATCGTTCTTCTGTCCGACAGTCATAAACATATTTACAATGCACGGTAGCTTGTGCATTTAACTTGATAATGTGAACATTATCGCAGTAAAGTTGATCCTTCCAATTTCTTTTAAAATTTGCCTTTCCATTCTATTTTATCCGGTATCATTTGTTACGGCGGGAAGGGTCATTCTCCACGGTCCATTCTCCACACCCGATGTTGATCAGATCTATCGTTGTTCAGATCAGGCAGTTCGTCTTTGAGCAGTGATTGTGGTTAAGTTTATTATTTATCACAGATGAGTTCTTTTCAAAAGCTAACTTCTCTATAATGTAGACAAATTCGTAATTATCTGATAATCAAAGTTGTGCGTCAACAACCTGACTGTGTGGGGAGTGATTGCACACCGACAGGCGACAGTGACCGTCTAGTCTTGAAGAAGAATTTTTTTGCAGGAAATAAATGACGGTGGAGTTGATATATCTGGGGGTGTAAGCGAAACAGTTGTTACGTCTACGGTAATAGAAAAACGCAACAGAAAGATTTGTGAAGTCGAATAAACTATTTATTTACAATACTAAAATCAGATACAAATTAAGATAGGTTAATACAGCAAATTAATGTATAATAAAATCCTAATTCTTACTGTTATACCGGTGTATCTCCAAGTTCGTAACGATGTACAGTTTATGACGTGCTGGATTAGCGTCCCTGTTATTCCTCAGTCAATATTGCTCAGCCAGTGTCCAGATTTCGTTAGTTCAATCACGTAGTTTACAGCGGTTAAACACAGTGACAGCCAACAGGAAATATAATCCAAGTTGTCAGTAATCTCTGCCAATATTCTCCGATAAAGTTCGTGTCCAGTTATGCACCCAAAAGTCGTTCAAGTATCTCACAGTACACCAAACGTATCTCAAAGCCAGTGTTCAATTCCCTGCCTACAACTGAGCAAGACGCATTATATACACTCTATCGGGATTCGAGACGTTTCTATCAGGTCAACAAAGTTCACCGATACAACATGGCGTAAGATTAACCCAGATATAATTACGAGAATTCCAGATGCTTCCACATAAATTGACCCAAATAAACAGAGGCTATTCATTCGAGAAACGTCTATTGGACACACTTTCCAATAGAGAATATACAAAGTCAAGAAACACAATGCAGCTCCGCTTTACACCTTTTATTCTGCGTATTGACACAGCCAGTTGAATGTGTAGCTCACAGCATGGAGTCTGATTGACTGTAAGTAAAGAAAAATATAAACTTACATTCTGCCTTTGTTCTTATTTATGAGAAATCAATTATCAAGGCATATAGAGAGATATTCACCTCATAGGAATAAACTGAATGGGTAAAGAACCTTAATGCAATGCATCTTACGTTACAATACAGCGTTCTAATGAGCATACATTCAGATGTAGCGGAATTATAGAAACACGAAAACTGGGTGCTAAATGACCAATGCACAAATCAACAATTGTCGAAGAGAACGTTGTTTACACGATACTACAATGCCGCCAGCGTATATCAGCGGTTACTTTACAAACTAGCAACAAAGATGAAAATGATATAAGAGAAAGTAACTACCGTTTTTGTAGACCTTTGTATCTCTTAATCTCACACAAATAACTCGGCAGAATCTAAATTCTTCTCGCCACAACACCACGTGCTTACGCGCGCATACAAGATTTATCGAACTGGAATTGTCTCCCTTGAACTGCACAAACGAAACGAACAAAAAATATACAGCCGAGATCAGCATTAGATAACTGACCATTACATACCGGCACCCAAAATCGTACAATATAACTTGCGATTTTCAATCAATACACCAAAAAATGGTCAGATATCTCAAAAAAGGTTAATCATGTTCGTATTCACGTTAGTTAACGAGCTCATCAGCTTGCAAAGATCTCACGGAGTATCAGCCTCGAGGACGAGACACAACTTATGGATGGGCCTGGTCAGATTTCCAGACTGGGTTTTCAACTGAACACTCCTAACGAAACCTCGTTTGTCCTTGTTGATGTTGAGCACCCTTCCTAAGGACCATGAATTCCTCGGGGTATTATCCGCGATAAGCACTATGTCACCACTAGCAATGTTTTTGCTTGGACGTTGCCATTTCTGGCGTTCCTGCAGTAAGGGAAGATACTGCTTGACCCACTTTCGCCAAAAGGTGTCTGCCAGAAACTGAATCTGTCGCCACCTACGCCGAGCGTAGTTATCCTCTTTGCGAAATACTCCGGGAGGCACATCTTCACCCTTACGCAGCATCAGAAGGTGGTTGGGGGTTAAGGCTTCCAAATCGTTGGGCTCATTCGATACTTCCGTAATTGGCCTTCCATTAAGGATCGATTCCACCTCGCAGAATAGCGTACTTAGCCCTTCATCGTCTAATTTGATGATTTGTTCATGGAGAACAGAGTTCAATACCTTCCTCACGGACCTGATGAGCCGCTCCCAAACCCCACCAAAGTGGGATGCTGAAGGCGGATTGAATTCCCACCGTATGTGTTTCTCAGATAGCGTATTTCGAATCCTAGGTTGATCCAGATTGTTGATCTCCTCTCTAAGAGAGCGTTCACTGGCCACAAGGTTAGTGCCATTGTCCGACCGGATGAGTCTGGGTGGACCTCTGCGAGCCACAAACCGCCGGATAGCATTTATGCATGAATCCGTGTCCAGTGAGTGTGCTATCTCTAAGTGCACAGCACGAATGGAGAGACAGGTGAATATTACACCGTAGCGTTTGACAAGGCTTCTGCCTCTCTTGATCTCAAATGGTCCAAAATAGTCCAATCCAACTTGACTGAATGGGGGTTGATTTGCCTGTAGCCGGTCACATGGAAGATCTGCCATCTTTTGGGTACCTTTCCGAGCCTGATACTTTCTACAGACCACACATCGTGACACTATACTCTTGATAGCCGATGCCGCGCCGGGAATCCAGATCCTCTCTCTCACTTTAGCCAGGATAGAGTTCTTCCCTAGGTGACCTGTTATTTTATGAGTTTCGTTCAGTATGATCTGCGATACTGGCGAGGACTTCGGCAGTAAAACTGGGTGCCTTGCACTGTATGGTATGTCTGCACGAGTCAGTCGACCACCCACGCGAAGCAAACCATCTTGGATGAATGGGTCCAGCTTGTACAGAACACTTGATTTCGGTATTTTAGACACACAATCAGCTCGTAGTAAGCAAATCTCCTTGGCGAAATGACGTTCCTGGACATAGCGCACAATGGCATTTTCTGACTCCAGTAGCATGTCGACAGAGCAGACCATCTCCGTCGCATCTACCTTGCCACAATCTAATCGTGACATCTGCAACTTCTTCATTTCCAGGTCAAGCAGAGCCCGTTGTTTTGCTGGATCACTTTCTGCTTCAGAAGAACTACGTTCGATTTCCTTGCGTTCAGCCACCCAACGGCGAAGACTTTTTCTGGCTACTAAGATCCGTGCCACAATTCGTTTCAGCTTCGTCCAGCTGGAGAATCTGGTTAGTAGCCTATCCATGGCTAACGGTTCAGCTGTAGTTGCTGCTACAGTCTTTTTCGCTTCAGTGTCGTGACTAACATCATGTGATTCAACTCTTCGACTGGGCCACTCTTCATGTGGTCGCCACAGGAACTCTGGTCCCCTGAACCAGTTCTCATTCTGGAGGAATTTGTCCATAGGCTGGCCTCTAGATGCTGCATCCGCAGGGTTGCTTTTTGTGTCTATGTAGTGCCACTGACTGACAGATGATGAGTCTCGGATAACAGCCAGACGATTTGCTACGAATGTCTGAAATCTAGAAGATTCATTTGCTATGTAGTGAAGTACAGACATACTGTCCGTCCAGTAGAATGTGTCGTCCACCTTATAGTCCAACTCGCGCAGAATCATCTGGTTGAGCCGAACTGACAGAGTAGCTGCGGTCAGCTCCATCCGAGGGATGGTAACTTTCTTTAGTGGTGAAACTCTAGATTTTGCCATGAGTAGCGAACAGCATACTTCCTCCTTGTCATCCATTAAGCGAATGTAGCACGCTACCCCATAGCCAGAATCACTTGCGTCGGAGAAGTAATGTAGTTGACAAGATTGAACGGTACCAAAATCCTTTGGCTTGTAGCATCTCTGGAGTTTGATGTCCTCCACGATTGGAACATCAGTGAGCCATCGCTTCCATTTCCGTTCATCGATGTCGCTGATTGGCGCATCCCATTCCGCAGCCTTAGTACATAAGTTTTGAAACAGGATCTTGGCCACTAGTACAAATGGAGCAGCGAATCCCAATGGATCGTACACCGAACTGAGTGCAGAAAGGATTCCTCTTCTTGTTGCCGGGTAATCTCGTAGGGCCATCTTGAACCCCAAAGTGTCCGAGTCCATAAGCCACTGGACACCGAGAGCACGTTCCACAGGTAGTTTGTCAAGATCGATGTTCCGAACATCTTTTGCGCGCTCCTCAACTGGAATGGACTGCAGAACAGCAGTGCTGCTACTGTTCCACTTTGTCAGATGAAATCCACCTTTTGCGCACAAGCTAGACACATCCTGAATCACATTCACTGCTTCTTCTTCTGTATCCACAGAGACCAAACAGTCGTCCACATAGAAGTTTTTCTTGATGATGTCACAAATAGCTTGGTCGTATTGGTCTGCATTGTCCAATGCGGTTCGCTTGAGTGCAGCGTTGGCACAGCTGGGGGAGGATGTTGCTCCGAACAAATGAACACGCATCCGATATGTTTCCGGCTTCTGTCCGAGGTTTCCATCAGTCCACCACAAGAACCGAAGACAATCACTATCTTCCTTTGCAACAGAAACTTGGTGGAACATTGCCTCAATGTCCCCGATGGCTGCCACCTTCCCTTTCCTAAACCGCAACAGAACACCAATCAGATTGTTTGTAAGATCCGGTCCCTGCAATAATTGACTGTTGAGGGACACACCAGCATATGTAGCTGCACAATCAAATACAATACGAACTTTCTCGGGTTTCTTTGGATGATACACGCTGTGGTGTGGTAAGTACCACACTCTTCCGTCAGCTCGATCCAATTCGTCATCAGGTACTTGTTCGGCATAACCTTTGTCTATCACAGTAGACATGAAGGTTCCATAATCTTCATGCAGTTTTGGATCCCGCTTGAGCCGCTTTTCAAGACTGCTCAGTCGTTGCATGGCTTGTGTCCTGTTGTTTGGGAGTCGTACATCACTAGCCTTGAACGGCAAGCCTATGTTGTAATGCCCGTTCACTAAGCTTATGGAACTATCCACTTTCTGGAGAAATCGTTTATCCTCCTGTGAATGTTCTCTTTTGTCATCTGACATTCGCTCAGGGAAGTCAAAGTTCATGGAGTGTCTGACCATCTGGTCCAACCGCTTGAGCTCCACCACTTCCTCGACTGCCACTACTTCAGCCCTGTTAACAGAGAATCCAACATGATCATCCGAGGCTGTACTTTCATTTCTCCGAATCACATTCCACAAGATCCATCCCAGTCGGCTCTTTGTGGCATGAGGGCTACCGCTGGGTCCAGTTTTCACATCCACAGGAGCATATGCATCTGGAACATTGTTCCCGATAAGTAAGCCTATGCCTGCTTTCACTTCCGGTATATGAATATCCTGTAGATGTGGCCATGGAGCGACATCTTCTCTAGTCGGCATGTGATTCAAGGATACAGGCATTTCACTCTTGGTGTAGGCCTTCGGCAGATCTATCATTTCGTGGGATAGAGGATTTCCGATTTGTAACCCCTTGACAGCATACGTGTCCATAGTATATGGGTTACCCATTGTGTTGAGTGTTATGCTCATCTTAGTCCCAGAACCACCCAGCTGATACATCAAATCTTCACTGCAGAAGGTGACACTGCTGCCTGGGTCCAGGAAAGCGTGTGTTGCCACTGTTTTAGCACCGTCCTTTAGTTTCACAATAACGGGTACAATGGCCATTGTACACTCTCCATCACTTTCACCGGCACCCATACTGCTGTTCACTCTGATGGAAGTATCAGCGGGATTCTTGTTCTTTGAGCCAGAAGCTCCATTTTCTTTGGTAGTATCCACCACAGCCTCTGGCGTGTAAACTTCATCACTATGACATATCGTCGGATGTTGTCGTCTGCAGATAGCACACGTGGCTTTAGTACGGCAGGCTGATTTCTGATGACCATATTTCAGACATGCAAAGCATAAACCATTGGATTTTAGGAATGCTATTGTCTCTTTCCATGGCTGTTTGATCATTGCCTTACATTTGTCCAAGGAATGATGTTCATCCTTGCAAAAGAGACAGGGTGTAGAGAACGCACTCGGTCGGGATGATTGGTTACCATGGTTACCATCATACTGGATTTTCGAACCCTTACCAGAGGAAATTTCCTTTTCAGAAGACGGACTGCCGGCAAAGAAACTTCCTTTGGGACGATTTGAGTTATTTCCCTTCTGTGCCGATCTCCTGTCTGATGTCGCGTCGACTCTCATGGCATCGCGCCCATAGACGGGGTCATTTACCTTCTTGGCTTCCTCTTTGACAAACTTTACAAGATGAGAAAATTCAACAACCTGCTCTTTCCGCTTAATTTGTTGAACAGTGTTTCTCCAACGATCGTGGAGGTAGAATGGCAATTTTGCCACTAGCATTTTGAGATTTTCAGAATACTCTAACACTTTCATTGCCTCTATGCTTCTTACAGCATTTTCACATTCTGCGAGGAAGATGGCAAAATCATCTAGAGCTTTGGGATTGTCCGGTTTCAAACTTTGCCAGTTAACTGCCCTTTTAATGAATGCATTTGCAATCATTTCTGGGTCACCATACCGCTCTTCTAATTCTTTCAGAGCAGCAGGGTAGCCCTGTTCAGCACTAAGATAGCTGTACCCACTAACTAGCCTGTTAGCTTCACCAGTTGTTAACTGTTCTAGATGGTTCATGAGTTCATCACAAGTGTCTGAGTTTGCCACAATTTGAACCTGGAACTGTCTGACAAACTTCCTGTACTGCAGTGGGTCACCACTAAATTTCTGAATTTCAGGTGGCGGTTTTCTGAGTTGGCGAACAACAGAATGTATTACCCCGTTATTTTCATTAACATTGGGAACACCAGCATTTGTACCTGAAATTTCATTTTTAGGACCACAAGACTCATTTGGGGCAACTCTAGGGGTAAATGGCTTTGAATTGGGATTTATCTTTACAGGAGATGTTTGAACCTTACTTGATTTATCATCATTTTCATGAACATTTTCATTCTGATCATTTTCACAAATTTCCCCATTTTCATACTGATCCAGAACCCTCGTTTTAGCCTCTACTACTGCTAATTCAGTGTCAAGAGTCAGTTCTTCTTCTTGTAGTCTCAGATTCACTTTGGCAAGTTCAAGAGTCTTTCTTTTCTTCAAAGCTGCTGCCTTTGCCTGTAGTTCTGCACGTTTTTGTTCCTCTCTCAGTCTGGCAGAAGACACAGAACTCCTCAAGGATGACACACGACTGGATTTAGTTGGTCGTACCTGTGATGCACTGTCTCTTGGTCTCACATTTACGTTCGTCATAGATTTACGAGTCTCAAAATTAAACCAGTTCTCAACTGCAGACTTGAATGATTTCATGTCGCTAAGCTGTTCATCAAATTTGAACACATCATCAGGGTCGGCCAACGTCACATAAGCTTCGTGTTGATCAAGAAATTCCTCGAAAAGTGTTAGCCAATTGAAATATCTGTTTCTCACTTCTTCACTGTCAGCACTGTCTGACATCAGGCCTTCCACCTGCTCACACGTACTTTTCATTTGCCTGCATAACGTGTTCATTTTCTTCTCTGCTATTTCACGAGCAAACTCTTTTCCTTTTTCAGTCTGATTCCGTGATCTGGGTTGTGAAGCCTGAATCATCTCGTCTGCTTCACTATCGTGTGTGGCGATTTCTTCCTGCTGATACATATTTCAGTTCTTTCCGGTAGGAAACGTCAATGATCACTGAGCGTCAATGATCACAACCAATGTCAATGATCACAATGATCACGAAAAAAACGTCAATGAATATTGGACACACTTTCCAATAGAGAATATACAAAGTCAAGAAACACAATGCAGCTCCGCTTTACACCTTTTATTCTGCGTATTGACACAGCCAGTTGAACGTGTAGCTCACAGCATGGAGTCTGATTGACTGTAAGTAAAGAAAAATATAAACTTACATTCTGCCTTTGTTCTTATTTATGAGAAATCAATTATCAAGGCATATAGAGAGATATTCACCTCATAGGAATAAACTGAATGGGTAAAGAACCTTAATGCAATGCATCTTACGTTACAATACAGCGTTCTAATGAGCATACATTCAGATGTAGCGGAATTATAGAAACACGAAAACTGGGTGCTAAATGACCAATGCACAAATCAACAATTATCGAAGAGAACGTTGTTTACACGATACTACAATGCCGCCAGCGTATATCAGCGGTTACTTTACAAACTAGCAACAAAGATGAAAATGATATAAGAGAAAGTAACTACCGTTTTTGTAGACCTTTGTATCTCTTAATCTCACACAAATAACTCGGCAGAATCTAAATTCTTCTCGCCACAACACCACGTGCTTACGCGCGCATACAAGATTTATCGAACTGGAATTGTCTCCCTTGAACTGCACAAACGAAACGAACAAAAAATATACAGCCGAGATCAGCATTAGATAACTGACCATTACAATCAGCATGCGATATGTATCGCCAAATTTTCTCACTCAAAGTTTCTCAAATTTGGCGATACATATCGCATGCTGATAAAAAAAATACGAACGTAGCGTGCAAGATCTATGGCGCTATACGTTTCGTAGCTTGTGTCTAATTCCGCTTAACTTGGGGCTAGGGGCCGTATGAACCCATGTACTTCAAGATCCACATGGTACTCATATGAACAGTCACAATCAAAGCGTGACTGAGATACATCATTCTTTAGATGACGACTTTACAATGAATATTATGGATTAAGAATACTGATCAGCGATACGGATTTGATATTTTTGGAACATCATGATGTCTTGCCGGCATCATTGAAAACTGTTGACCGCTTCTCTCTTGCAGGAAACAAGCCTAGGTTTATGTATATATGATGGTCTTTTTGAATTTGGTGCTAATACTGTTATATGGAATATGGAATAGGTCTTTGGATTATGGACGCGGATATTCTCTAATGGACGACGGCTGAATTATGGATGACGGACTAGACGCTTGTAATCTCACAGGACCCATCCGCACCAGTACCTTCTCTACCCCAAAACTTCCATTCCGATGCTCTTTTTCCACTGCGCATGCACTGATGGAAAATATTTCTACGACACAGCCATCCAGTCGGATGCTCCCCCATGAATGCTTCAACATGGTACCCCATGCGACCCATTCGGACCAATATTGGACCATCGATACAAAAACGTCAATTCAAATGTCCATTTCCCAAAATTCTCTGTCTGCGCATGCGGAGATTGACGGTATTTCCATGACGCACCCATTTAATTGGATGCTCCCCCACTAGTGCTTCAAACGGATATCTTACACGACCCATTCGGACCCATATTGGTCCATCTCTATCTCAAAACGTCCATTCCAATGCCCTTTCTATACTACTCCACGGCTGCCCATGCGCGCCATGGCCTTACTGTCCCTACACAGCCATCCATTCGGACGCTCACGCCCCCCCCCCCACCCACCATGAATGCTACACATCGACACCTCACATGACCCATTCGAACCACATATAGTCCATCTCGACTCCAAAACGTCCACCCCAGATCTGCCCATTCACTGCGCATGCACAAGATAATTTTTCTTGTGAAACACAGAAAACAAGTACCCACACCCCAATTCGCAAGAAAAAACCCCTACCCCAAACCATCTTTACAAGTTCAGGTAAATCCTAATCCTCACAGAGGGTTTACCTGGACATTCTTGGTGATTCGAATGAGTTCCTGAGTCGAAGCCTCTGTTATACAATCTCGTGCATTTCATCTCCGGCGCTTGTTTTGAATTAGCATGTCGGTATTCCAAGCATGCGGTTTTTGCTTTGATTTCAGATGTCGATTTCAGCTTGACATCAAAGCAGTCTGGCCCGCGATGAAATTAAAATCTATCACATCTCGTACCTCGCAGCGGATAGGCATAATCGAGTAGCTTAGCGCGTTCATTGATTGGGTTGATTTAGAGCAAACCTCTTGATCTATTTATATCCAGAACTCGTATGGGTAACTAACTAAGCCAGTGTATCGATCCTAACAGATCGATCGATTCAGTGGCTCGCGAGGATGTCCACAACCATGCATTCTCGGAGATTTTAGTTAACTGAACGGGATGTGGGGGACTATTACTCAATGTGTGTGACCTTTGACCCGGATGTGACTTCACCGTACATGCTCGGAAATATAAATTATCATTGGAGTAACTATTAAATTCGAGCATATTCAGCTGCAGA
This sequence comes from Hanleya hanleyi, assembly GCA_036873755.1. Lineage (NCBI taxonomy): Eukaryota > Metazoa > Mollusca > Polyplacophora > Lepidopleurida > Hanleyidae > Hanleya > Hanleya hanleyi. The sequence continues at coordinate 27,361 of JAVTVY010013184.1, read as the reverse complement.
AATTTTTGAATCAGGGGAGATAACCAGGAATTTGGCTAACAAAGTTGGGATTCCACGTCAGAGTTGTCTTCCTTGCGCACAGAGTGCATACATGACTGCATGATCGCTGTCATGCGGGGATTTCCAAAGCAAGAGCCGCCATTTTGTTTGTTATGAAATTGCCGGACACGAAAAGCTCGGTACTCGGATGGCACTGATCATAGACTCATATTAATAACATGTACAGCACATATAGGTTATGTTTGTTGAATGTTTCACCCACTTGTACACCATACACACACCAAGAACATTCTAGAACAGTTCATGGGGTCTCCACTTACCACTCAGGACATTCCCGGAGATGACCAGACATAATATTGCCGGACATAGAGACGAACAAAAATGGTAAAGAACTGAAGGGGATTTAGGCGCATATTTAGCGGTAGAATGTTCGAATCAGGGAAGATAACCAGAACATGTTCAAAAGAGTTATCTGCCCCTAAATATTTTCCCAAATCCGCTTTTACTACTACTGGTGAAGGCCACTCGCAAAAACACATCGTATTCGCCACATCTCATTGAAGATAGGATATGGCGATTATCTACACTTTTTATGATCAGGATAAAAGTAGTTGTCGTCCGTCATTACTGTCGTGTCGATCTCGGTGCCCTGGCCACTTATAGAGAGCGAGTGGGTGAATATGAATTAACGTCGCTTTCAACTATAATTGAGTTATATCACGACGTTGGGTCCTATTCCTTTTCACACCCGGGAGCCTCACGGGTGCCTCAGTTAGTCGCCCCTTACGACAAGATTTCTGCTCGAGGAGCTGAGGCCATACTGGGAAATTCACACATGTTCATTGTGATATGGGTTGTTTGGTCTTGTATTTCACGTCTCGCCATGTAGAACACGATGGGAATGGCCCCGGAGCTAAGCGGTGAAATTTTTTGAAAAGTGTAGGGTAGGTCTGTATATATCCCCACACTGGCTATGGCTGGGAAATTCACACATGTTCATTGCGATATGGGTTGTTTGGTCTAGTTTTTCACGTTTTGCCATGTAGAACACGATGGGAAGGGTCCCGGAGGTAAGCGGTGAAATTTGTTTAAAAGTACCGGGTAGGTCTGTATATAGTTACAAGCGTCTAGTCCGTCATCCATAATTCAGCCGTCGTCCATTAGAGAATATCCGCGTCCATAATCCAAAGACCTATTCCATATTCCATATAACAGTATTAGCACCAAATTCAAAAAGACATTCATAGTATACATAAATATAGGCTTGTTTCCTGCAAGAGAGAAGCGGTCAACAGGTTTCAATGATGCCGGCAAGACATCATGATGTTCCAAAAATATCAAATCCGTATCGCTGATCAGTATTCTTAATCCATAATATTCGTTGTAAAGTCGTCATCTAAAGAATGATGTATCTCAGTCACGCTTTGATTGTGACTGTTCATATGAGTACCATGAGGATCTTGAAGTACATCGGTTCATACGGCCCCTAGCCCCAAGTTAAGCAAAATTAGACACAAGTTATTTCGTATTTTGCCATCAGCATGCGATATGTATCGCCAATTTTGAGAAACTTTGAGTGGAGGCGTTTGGTGGAATAGCCCTGTTTTATGAGTTTCTGTAACAATGTTTTGTGACGTTGATTAAAATCGTCACATTTAACACAGGATCTAGCAAATGCTACTAAGCGAGATATGTATACGCCATATGCAGGTCCCACTGGAATATTACTGTCCAGAAAGGGATAGTTTACGATGTCGAAATTGTAATCATCTCTTTTGTCATAAAGTCGACGAGAGAGAATGCCCGCTTCATTTTATAGAGATATAGATCTAAATATGATGTGCCTGTAGGGCTATCTGTAGTTTCCTTCAAATCCAGTGAAGGTGGATATATATCCTTCACTGCGTCATTTATATAGCGATTATCCACAGCCAGAAGATCGTCTATATAGCGTTTGGTGAATGAGAAGGAACGGGCTTTGAATGGATCGGTTTTTGAAAGCGCCTGCATATAGTCATATTCATACGAGAACAGATACAGGTCAGCCAACATGGGTGCACAATTAGTACCCATTGGAATACCTATATGCTGCTGATATATTGTGTTGCCAAATTTCACATAGATATTTTTAATGAGAATTTCAAGCAACTCTATAAACAAAGAAACATCCCATGAATGATATCTCTTGTATGTAGTAGAGCTAAAGAATGCTTTATAGCTTCCGACATTAATATATCTACGATCAGTTTTCTTGAACACAGATACTATTAATGAACTTAGACGGTCATTAAGGTCCTGATGAAGGATTGTAGTATAGAGAGTGGAGAAATCCCATGTGGATACATGTCTGTAGGTTATGTGACCTTTAGCATCAAGTTCTTCCGTATTAAGAGTGGAGCAATACCTTTCCCAAAATGCTTTTACCTCCTGAAGGGCCCTCGTCAATAGGGTTGAAAGAAGCTTGGTGGTGCAGCTTCTAGAACCAGCTATGAATCTAGCTTTGTTTGGTGATTTATGCATTTTGGGAGTCCAGTATAGTTTTGGTATGTCGTTATGATTGGTTGGAAGACAAACACCTCTTTCCTTGAGAAACTTTTTGTGATTGTTAAATAAATCTTCCAGAGTAAATGCAGTTTGGGAGTAAGTAGACGTATTTGATGAAGATATGTCTACACTCAATTCTTTAACCAGCACCTGGTAATAGTAATATTTACATATGAATATTATATTATTCGGAGCTTTGTCTGCTGGGACTATGACGAATTTACTCTGAAGATTTGCTAGAACTTCTTGCGAATTGAGGTTTCTCAGTACTTGTTTTGCTTGGGGAAGAGTACTTCTGTCAATATGGCGGATTGTTTCAACGACCTTGCTCTAGGTGAGTTCCAGCCAATCAGCGAGTACTGTAGGTTCAACTTTTTCTCGCTTAGACCAATGAATAACGTACTGTTCCATTGCAGACAGGACTATCTTCTGGTCGGCCTTCAGATTTATTCTTCTTGGCTCTCTATATTTAGGTCCTTTCATCAGGAGTAATTCCAGATCCTTATCACTCACCATATCAAGAGCACCAGTCACAATATGTTTGCATGGTGTATAGATAAAGTTCGATGATTCACAATCACAACTATAGCCTCCTGACGTGTATAATTTCCAGTCAAACTCCTTGACAGCATTGGAGTAATTGAATATTTTGGTGGCTATAGATTTAGTATACTTATATGAAATGCAAGGAGGTTCTGTGAACTTAAAATAGTTTGGTACAGCGTTGCGTACCTCTGGATCATTCAGGATTCAGTCCTTTATCTAAGTAGTCGAGTTTCAAGAAAAGCCGATCTTGAGATGTTTCGATTATGTTCACTGGACGATACAACCGAAAATACGCTACATCTTGACATACTTTACTGATTTTTGGTGATATTATATTTCCTGAAGACGCAGATTGTTGTATATCTCTGGCTATTTGATCTAAAGCTCTCAGAGGTAACGCATACAGAACTGTACGTAAGCTATGTATACTGTTGGGTGTGTCAGTTAAAGTAATTTAAAGTGATATGATCGTGAATCATCGAACTATTAAACTTTCGCCAACCATGGATGCGATGTCTCCGTTGATGAGGTTTAAGTAGTTGGGTAATGTTGGATATATTTGAACGGTGGTTTGTAGCATTGCCGAACCCACTGACATTATCATTTAAACCAAACGGAAACACTGACCCAAGTTCTAGCATCCAGAATAATTCCCGCTCTCGGATTTTTCTCTCAAATCCAAAGGGGGAATCCTTAGTAGATGGATAGACGACGTCTATGATCTGAATACTAAAGTTATCTCAGCCATGGTCGGGCCCAGAAAAATGTTTACCTATAAGCAATTGCTTTTTCCTAACGGATTTTCTGTGACCGTTCACCCTAAGATTGAGTCTTTGGGTGGTCTTGCCAACATACTGTTGACCACACTTCTTACAGGAAACTAAATAAATACAGTTTGTAGTAGAACAACTAAGATCGACATACTGCACGGATGCAGGTGAAACTGCACGGTTGAAACGGATGTAACGACGGGCGTCACCGCACTTCGATGAATTAGTGTCAATTCCATGGAAATCAGAGCTTTTGGGCTAATTCACCAGGCCGTTAAAGCGTTAAGTTGAGCGTTGAACACAGGACAGATATGGTATAATACAGGACAGATATGGTATAATACAGGACATATGGTATAATACAGGACAGATTCGGTATAATACTGGACAGATATGGTAAAATACAGGACGGATATGGTATAATACAGCACAGATATGGTATAATACAGGACAGATATGGTATAATACAGAACATATATTGTATAGTACAGAACATATATTGTATAGTACAGGACACATATGTTACAATACAGGACAGATATGGTACAATACAGCACAGACATTGTATAATACAGCACAGATATGGTATAATACCGCACAGATATGGTATAATACAGGACAGATATGGTATAATACAGATCATATATTTTATAATACAGGACATATATGGTACAATACAGGAAAGATATGGTATAATACAGCACAGATTTGGTACAATACAGAACATATACGGTATAATACAGGAGAAATATGGTACAACAGAGAACAGATATGGTATAATACAGGACAGATATGGTATAACACAGGACAGATATGGTATAATACAGCACAGATTTGGTATAATACAGGACAGATACTGTATAATACAGCACAGATTTGGTATAATACAGTACATATACTGTATAATACAGGGCAAATATGATACATTAGAGGACATATTGTATAATACAGGACATATATGGTACAATACAGGAGAGATATGGTATAATACAGCACAGGTTTGGTATAATACAGCACAGATTTGGCATAATACTGCACAAATATGGTATAATAGAGGGCAACTATTGTATAGTTGAACCCTGCTTCTTACTTACCTTTCTTTAATGCAGATATCCCAGAATATGTAACCTCTTGTTCTCCACATTCTTCAATTAATCTTGAATTTATTGGAAACTTATGCTTTAATCCTGTCGAGCTAAACGATATTGACTATTCTAAAGTTCCGACAGATGATAATGATTTGGAAATCAACCACTGGAACGATATTAATGTTCACCAGTCTAAGTATTACACTGACACGTCTTTTATCCAGGAAATTAATATTTTGCCTTCCATTAGTAAAAATAATACACTTTCCTTTTTACACTTGAACGTTAGGAGTCTTAAGAAACATTTTTCAGAAGTTACAGGTTTCATTCACAATCTCAAACATCAGTTCTCAGTTCTGGGCTTCTCCGAAAGCTGGCTAAATCCCACAACTGAAAAGTTATATGATATTCCTGGTTATACACCATTCACTGCATCGAGGAAAAATGGAAGGGGAGGAGGGTTGATTTTTTATATACATGAAACTATAAAATCTTGTAAGATAAGAGATGATCTCTCCCTCTCAGATGAGGAGGATGAGTATGAATCCCTATTTTTGTCCCCCGCCGTAACGCGGCCGGGGACTTTAAAATGGTTCTTGCTTCTATGTGTCAGTGCATGCACGGACATGTCCGTGCAAATACTTCGTAAGCAATAACTTCTAAATGCTTTGTCGGATTCCTCCGAAATTTGGCATCTGCATTCTTTGCGACAAGACGTCTCTTGGTATTGTAGCGTGACCGGCTCGACGTGTAATCATGACATTGTGCGGGAAGAGAATCCTGACTTACAGATGTTACGATCGTTGAGACTTGCACCCGGTAGACATCCTAGATGCGTTTGTTAAGTCCTGAGCTTCGAACAACTTGGTGATAGGCGACAAACTCTGCTAAATTGTATCGCGACAGACAAGTATGGAGGCTGCCATCTTGGTTCTGATTGTTTTGCATTGTGAGGCTATTTTGGGAAACAGAGAGATGCACGCGCTGAAAAGCGCGGACCTAGGAGTAAATTCTCTGGCATTATCCGAATTGATTATTGGCTGATAGCAGACGGCATCAAGTCTCGTGCAGTTGGAATTTGCGCCAAAAGTGCGGACGTAAACGAATAAGGCAGAGAGGGAAATTTATTTGATTGGCTGTTCAGTAGAAGGAAATTCATCAATTGGTTGATAATTCACGTGCGGAAAAGATGCTAAAAATAGCAGAATCCTCCCGTTGGGTATAAATACAGGCCATTTTCAGCATACGGTGCGCAGACTGGCGACGAACTTGGAGAGGTAAGATCTGTACAAGATCTGAAGAAGATCTTGATATCTGTATAAGATATGGAACATTTATTTACTATAGGGCAGGGAGAGGGAGCTTCCCCGGCGTAGGCGCGTCGTGAAACTACATCAAAAATATATTTATTCAAGCTGAATAAGCTTAATGACTATATTTTGAGGGCAGTAACGTCTTGTATAAAGACGTACGGACATTTCGCTGTGTAACCAGACCAGGGGCCCTGAAGTAGGTTGATGGCTGTTTGTCCTTCCACTGTTTTACCAGACCAGGAGTCGAGATGACAGAAGCTGAGACGAGCTTTTCCCTTCCCAGCAGACGGCTGGATTTCTGAGGGTCCTGAGATGAGGTTGACGGTGAATGGTGCCCCCCCCCATCGCCTGCTGTTCCTAGATGTTCACCCGGGCCTGTCCCAGTCTCGCCCACCCGTGTTCCTTGTTTAATTAATTTAAACGTTTCTAGTTCCTGGAACACGGGTGCTACTATTTATTTTAGATATTATTTAACAAAGTAGGAATTAATCATTCTTAGATATAATTTCTATAAAGTAAGGGACGCATGGGTTAATGCACGTTCAGTTAAATTTCATATACCCAGGCAGTCTAAACCCCTGTGGTTAAAGACTTATTTGAAGATAACTGGTAGTAATTAAAGATAATTGTATGTTCACAGGCAGTCTAACCCCCTGTGTACTTGACTGGTTTAATGATAATGTAATCTTTGATGCCCAGGCAGTCTAAACCCCTGAGGCTTGCTGATTATCTAGTACGTTACTGCATAAGTAACTATACCAGTCAAGTTAGCTATATTTTAAGGCATTCAATACTTTAAGATATGAGAGCTAACAAGTAATATACACTTATACACTTCTACTGTAAATACGTTCTCTTTATTTGGAAATACAATTGACTATTTGATTTATATCTGCTTTCTCTCTCTTCTCTGGAGACTCTTGATTGCTTCAGGGTGACGGTGTCGTCTGCCTCCGAGTCACGGAACTGATGAACGATCCCTGTAACAAGATACTCTAAATTCGTTACAGTATTACGTTTCAGCAAGATCCGCATGTAGGTGGCACCACTGGGGTCTTGCTTCTATGTGTCCGTGCATGCACGGACATGTCCGTGCAAATACTTCGTAAGCAATAACTTCTAAATGCTTTGTCGGATTCCTCCGAAATTTGGCATCTGCATTCTTTGCGACAAGATGTCTCTTGGTATTACGTTTCAGCAAGATCCGCCTGTAGGTGGCGCCGCTGGGTCTTGTTCCAATCTTTAGTGCATGTCCGTGCAATTACTTCGTAAGCGATAACTCCTAAATGCTTTGTCGGATTCCTCCGAAATTTGGCATCTGCATTCTTTGCGACAAGACGTCTGTTGGTATTACGTTTCAGCAAGATCCGCCTGTAGGTGGCGCCACTGGATCTTGTTCCAATCTTCTGTGCATGTCCGTGGTTTCCATTCAAATTCTTCACAAGCGATAATTTCCAAATGCTTTGTCTAATAATTAGGCATCCCTAAATGCCTAAATGCGTTTGTCATTTGTTCTTCTGTCTTCCGCTTCTCGCTGTTTTCAATTTCATGTCGCTTTAAATGAAGGACACCATTTTCTTAAATTTGTGATTCAACAGAGTCCTCAACAGTATTGATCCTCTTTCTGATAGCCGACACATTGGACTTCACACTTTCCAGCTCCATGCCAAAACTTGTATGAAGTTTAGCAAAACACTTGCTGATATCAGTTAGATCCTTGACCTTATACATATTTTCCAGACGTTCAATTTCCGGCCGAATCGTTTCATCAGATTCTGAAACCTGCATGGCCGATAAACGGGTATTCGAAGTGTTTTCTTCACCCTCGTTCATCGTGTCTAAATCTCGCTTTCTTGAGGACATCAGATAAAATAAAGACCAATGATACTTTCTTTGGGCCTAAGTATTATCTTTTCAAAAGTAATTTGAAACGGATGGCTGTTCTATAGCTCGATAATGACGGATATATTCAGAGAGCTCACACACACACCCGTCTAGCTTCCCACCATTACCGTAAATATTACTATTACCAGGTGCTGGTTGAAGAATTGAGTGTAAACATATCGTCATCAAATACGTCTACTTACTCTCAAACTGCATTTACTCTGAAAGATTTATTTAACAATCACAAAACGTTTCTCAAGGAAAGAGGTATTTGTATTCCAACCAAATATAACGATATACCAAAAGTATACTGGACTCCCACAAAGCATAAATCACCATACAAAGCTAGATTCATAGCTGGTTCTAGAAGCTGCCCCACCAAGCTTCTTTCAACCCTGTTGATGAGGGCCCTTCAGGAGGTAAAAGCATTATGGGAAAGGTATTGCGCCACTATTTCTATAAACTCTGGCGTTGAATGTATGTGGATATTAAAAAACTCAAAATGTCTTGCGGAAGAACTTGATGCTAAAGGTCACATACCGTCTCTCTATACCACAATCCCTCATCAGGACCTTATTGACCGTCTAAGTTCATTAATAGTATCTGTGTTCAAAAAAACTGATCGTAGATATATCAATGTCGGAAGCCATTTAGCATTCTTTAGCTCTACTACATACAAGAGATATCATTCATGGGATGTTTCTTTGTTATAGAGTTGCTTGGATTTCTCATTAAAAATATCTATGTGAAATTTGGCAACACAATATATCAACAGCATATAGGTATTCCAATGGGTAATAATTGTGCACCCCTATTGGCTGACCTATATCTGTTCTCTTATGTATATATGCAGGCGCTTTCAAAAACCGATCCGTTCAAAGCCCGTTCCTTCTCATTCACCAAACGCTATATAGACGATCTTCTCGCTGTGGATAATCGCAATATAAATGACGCAGTGAAGGATATATATCCACCTTCACTGGATTTGAAGGAAACTACAGATGACCCTACAGGCACATCGTATTTAGACCTATATCTCTATAAAAATGAAGGGGGCCTTCTCTATCGTCGACTGTATGACAAAAGAAATGATTTCAATTTCGACATCGTAAACTATCCCTTTCTGGACAGCAATATTCCAGTGGGACCTGTATATGGCGTATACATATCACGCCTAGTAGCATTTGCTAGATCCTGTGTTAAATGTGACGATTTTAATCAACATCACAAAACATTGTTGCAGAAGCTTATAAAACAGAGCTACACCACCAAGCGCCTCCACTCAAAGTTTTTAAAATGTGGCGATACATATCGCATGCTGATAGCAAAATACGAGCGTAGCGTGCAAGATCTATGGCGTTAGGTTTCGTAACTTGTGTCTAATTCCGCTTAACCCGGGGCTAGGGGCCGTATGAACCCATGTACTTCAAGATCCTTATGGTACTCATATGAACAGTCACAATCAAAGCGTGACTGAGATACATCATTCTTTAGATGACGAATTTACAACAAATATTATGGATTAAGAATACTGATCAGCGATACGGATTTTGATATTTTTGGAACATCATGATGTCTTGCCGGCATCATTGAAAACAGTTGACCGCTTCTCTCTTGCAGGAAACAAACCTATGTTTATGTATATTATGATTGTCTTTTTGAATTTGGTGCTAATACTGTTATATGGAATATGGAATAGGTCTTTGGATTATTGACGCGAATATTCTCTAATGAATGACGGACCAGACGCTTGTAATTAGGTCAGGAGTATATCGACCTTGTGATCCATCTGAAATTGCTGGACAAGGATCCGGTCCATATGGAAATCGAAAGAACAGCGTCGATGTTGAACTGGAAAGCGACGTATCCGATAGCAATCGCACGAAAGAAACACCTCTTTGAACGATCAAAAGCGTCCACAGTCGACTTGTGAATAGCCCACACGACACAACCTTCCTTATTTCACCGTGAGCACTACAGAGTCCACGTTGCCTGATGTAAACTTTGAACCCGACAACGAGGATATTCTAACCGAAGCGTTACGTCAAGCCGACGTTCAAGTCGATGCTATTATTGATACAGCTGAAGGTGGGACCACTGTGGCCTCGCAGCAACAACTCATACGTTGTTATCTTATCACGCTCATAGGTGACATCCAATAGATGACTCGGGTATATCGTCTGCTGCATAAGAAACAGATACTATACCCAAAGAGGACACCAACACAACTACCCGTTCCCAGAATCTACTGACCCTGCATGAGGCATTTCAAAACTTTATGTAGACACAGCTGGAGACGGGAAATTATCTTCACCAAGTATCAACATGATGATGTCCGTCCATGGCTGATCGACAATACGTTAAAGCGTTACGATATGGCGTTAAGGCGTTCAGTTATAGTGTTACTGCGTTAAGATCGGGCATTTCGATGAATTAGTGTTAATTCCATACGATATCTGGACCCATTAGAGCTTTTGAGCTATTTCACCGGGGCGTTGAAGCGGTAAGCTAGGCGATACTGTCCATAAAAGCAAGCATATTCCAAAGACGTGCACAGTCGACATTCAACCGTCAACATGGCTTATACTTGCTCTGAGTGCGAACGCACGTTCTCCAGGCACTACGATATGATACGACATCAGAAGAATATACATGGGTATGAAGACACCGAGGAGCCCACTGAAGCAGATGCTGATACTGAGACTGCTGAGAGTCCACCGACTGATACCGATACAGAGACTGCTGAGAGTCTATCCACTGATACGGAGATCTTGACCTCTGATAGTCAGGCTACACCACAAGAAAGTAAGGAAGAACCTACCTTCTGGGATCGTGTTGTGGAAGAGGATCGTGTACGCCGGACAGGATAACTTACAACAGGCGTACATGCAAACGGACCCCTGTATCAGTCAAAAACAGCCATCGCGATCTATGAACAGTATAGACTGCTGTCGCTTGAAATGAAGGGCGATCCAACGCACAGGCTCAACACGAAGACCAAGCGTCACTTGGAAGAGGATATGGGACTTCCATCCACAAAGGCCCTGCAAACTACGATCAAAACGAGCAAACAACTGTTCCAGAACATGTTGCCATTACAGTATCCTGGCCCGTCCGATGACGCTTAGAACAAACGGACAAGAGCGACAATGGCCGAAGATTGAACTTTCTGGATCAGCGGATTCTGATTGGGCAAGCACAGCCGAGAATACGTCTAACGGACAAGAGCGATCATGACAGATGCTGCGCCAGATGGCGGCTTCTGATTGGAGAAATGCAGCCGACGATGCGTGTGATACACACTATATCATTATACTAGTACACCCAACGCGGCTCTCCCAGCGTAGATGTGATGTGGTGGAGGGGATAACAAAACGTGTAATACGCAATACGCTTGTTGTTGTTGTTCTCTTATCTGTCTACATCATGGCGTTAAGATGTAGAAGACACAGCCTGCGGCTACTGGCCTACAAACTCACCTCATTTTCCTCTTCCTCTTCCTCTTCCTCTTCCACACACACACACATACGCTGAGGTAACTCTACCCGGTAGCCAGATCGAACAAGGTCCCCATCTCCGCCAAACACGCTCATTTGTACCTCAGAAACTTTCTCTACTATTTCCAAGTACGCAGGCGCATATTACTCTGACTCTACTCCACGAGTGCTTCACTGTGACACCTCGCACGACCCGTGTGGACCAATATTGGGCCATCGCTACACCGAAATATCGCTTTTTCTACTGCGTATACGCAGATTGACGAGATTTCCACTATACACCACCCCAGCCGGACGCTACCCAATGAGTGCTTCAAACTGATAACTCACACGACCCATTCGGACAAATATTGGTCCATCTCGACACAAAGCCCTTTTCCCACAATTCCCTGTCTGCGCATGCGCGCCATTGCCCTACTTTCAGAACACACCCATTCACTCGGATGCTCCTCAATGAGTTCTACACATTGACACCTCACACGACCCATTCGGAACAATATTCATCCATCTCGACCCCGACACGTCTATGGAAGGCCAAATGTCCAAATAATCAGAAACTCACAGTTACTGAATCGAAAACCTAAGTTTTCAAACAGAAAACTGAAGTTATCAAAGAGAAAACCATGTTTTTCGAATCGAAAACTTAAGTTTACGGTCGAAAACCTAGGTTATCTACCACATAATCCCGAGTTTCTCTTTTCCTAACCTCGAGTTTCTATTTCTCTACACCGAAAATCACAGTTGTCACTAGAAAACTTAAGTTATCAAACCGAAAACCTAGGTTTTCGAATTGATAACTTAAGTTTACGGTCGAAAACCTAGGTTATCCAGCAGACAACCCCGAGTTTCTCTTTCAATTTCGAGTTTCTCTTTTATTTTTGGACATTCGTGTAGAAAACTTAAGTTATCAATTGATAACTTTGGTTTTCGAATTTGCGATTGTCGTAAAGTAAAACTCGACTAACTAACTTCGAGTTTCGATATCCGGGTACTATGGGTTTCGCGCCCTTCCCCGCATGCTGACTGATTAAAATGTCAGACAGAACCACAAAATCAACATGTATTCAACAAAAGGATAACTGAGACTATTTATTCAATGTAGACTATCCTGTATGTCCGAGCCTAGTTTATACAAGCATTATCAAAGACTGGGTATTGATACTCAGAACTAGTCCCTTAATCAGTTTAATAGCTATATATATATATATATATATATAGTTGAAATTCAGTTTGATTCCGTTTAATTTCGCCACGTGGTTCTCTCTGCATTTCTGATTAGTCAACAATCGGAAAAGGCGCCAAACCCAAAGTACCCGGATATCGAAACTCTAGGTTAGAAAGTCGAGTTTCACTTCACGACAACCATCAATTCGAAAACCTAGGTTATCGATTAGAAAGTGTCCAATAAAAGAGAAACCCGGGGTTGTCTGCTAGATAACTTAAGTTTTCTAATCACAACTGTGATTTTCGGTGTTGAGAAATAGAAACTCGAAGTTAAGGAAAGAGAAACTCGGGGTTGTGTGGTAGATAACCTAGGTTTTCGATCGTAAACCTAAGTTTTCGATTCGAAAACCATGTTTTTCTGTTTGATAACTTAAGTGTTCTGTTTGAAAACTTAGGTTTTCGATTCAATAACTGGACATTTGGCCTTCCATACACGTCCATTCCAATGGCCTTTTTCCATTGCGCATGAAGCTTCGTATGTCAATATTGATCTATCATTCATGAATTACGATGGGGAAGAGGATGGGGGGTTGTCAAGTTCATATAAAAATTGAAAGTGGAAGGTACACAAATCTCAAGACTCCCAGATGTGATAGAGTTTGTGAGATATGTGATACAGTGGAAGACATTTTCTGTTACACTGTAAAATACATGAATCTCCTAGACAGGACTTCCTCCAAAGCATTAAACACTTTAATGTCCTGCGAAAATTTTGCTTTTTGCTTTTTGCCAAGAACAGTAAAATTTGACTGGCATAAAATTATCTGTGATATTCTATAGTGCGATACCCAAAATGGGCTATACTCTGTGATATTCTATGGTGCGATACCCAAAATGGGCTATACTCTGTGATATTTAAGTTGATACAATTGTGTTACAACAACCAGCATGCTTGTTAAATTGTCCTGTTCATGTACTTCTGTATTAACCTTGTTGTTGGTGTTGTCAATGTGAAGGTCTTGTAACACGTTTACCCATTTGTTTCAATATGTCTTAATGTCTGTATTTGTATGTTCAATTTTATTCATTCTATGTATGCGTTTAAGCCAAATCTTGGCACAAACTTCACGCAATAAATTATCTTATCTTATAATGCGCGGAAATAACCACCACGGTCGTAAATGAGCTAAGAAAATCCTAGTGCCGGTAATTATAAAAGTACTATTCAGTATTTATAAAAATCAACACCTCATCCCCACTATGTGCGGAGCCTCTCGGTTGACTCCTTTTCAGATTAATATATGACAGTTACACTTGTATAATGCAAGAAAGCGGTGGCGAAACACCCGTTCTGATGTGTACTTGTATCCACTAAAGAAAATATTAATCAAATTGAAGAAATATAGCAGTAAGGTGATTATCAATCCTAGTCATAAATACTCTTTGAGGGAATCGATAAACTTCACTTCTTTGATGTTTCCTAGTCAGTCTTGTGTAAAGAAAATATTAACAGAATTGTATTAAAATGTGACATCGGCTTAATTTATAAATTCCGCGTCCGCTTCAATACACAGATCCTATAATGTTATCAACTCCAGGCGATAAACACGTTGAAAGACCCCGTTTGTTAAACTACTATTTCGCCATAAAGTTTTGTAGACTTTTAGTGCACCAGAGAGATCACAATTAATATTTCATTCATCCATAGTCAAGAATATTTTGAAATAACCAATGAATTCCTCCTTGTATGGACCCATTTTTCCGGTGTTGACTACTTTACTGTCATGTCATGACTGTTTGATACATGTATAGGCTACCGGGTTAATTTATTATCAACTTGTCCTATTTATGGACTGTAGGGGAATTCCCAAGCAGCCCAAGCTCAACCAATAGAAAGATTGGTGGAAGCCGGATGTGAGAGAATTCTCAAATATTATATATCAATTTTTCTAGAATATGTATTAGTAGCGTGTTGCAAATCAAGTTTATCAGCCACAAAGCAGGTATATTTTGGTTCCGATTTGGGGGTTGAGAATCTCATACACTGTAGTGACGTTTTTATCACAACGGGACTTTAAAGAATGTGAGTATTTTGTCCACTGATATAATATGACGCTATACCCTATATCTGCTTGATCGGTTCGTGAATGCTGAATAGCCTTCATTTTCGGTCGGGATATCAATTCAAACGTTCTTTATACCGGGTAATAACTATTCATATATCTCCACTGTTAACCTAGCCGAGGAAGAACTGCTTGTTTTCGAACCTTATCATCTTAACCACGTGCATGCATCAGTTCACACTCAGTGCAGATAGAAGCCATGAATGAGAGACCATGGCGTCTAACCATCCTGTTTAACGGGTTCACATCGTGTAAACTGTTCAATGGCTTTCATATACTATAAACCTATTCACTTTTTCAGTATACAGTCGCAAAGGCCTGCCTTGACTATGTAGTTAAACATGTTTATACACATTTACATATACATGTATAAAAAGATATTGCAAACAACGTGCTATGTAGCAATTACTAATTACACAATTGTTGCAGTTACGACAGTTATGGCATTAGCGGTTGTCAGCTAATGTCACAACTACATTGTGACAATAGTATGCGACTCTGTCACTCAAAACAAAATGGTGACGAGGATGTTGACGCTTATTGAAACAACTGGAAACCAGTAATTATTTGAAGCAAAAATATATCACACATGATGTATGACCAAATCTTTGATATACTTACAACAGCAACCACTAATGACACAATTGTTGTAATTGCTTCATTAATGGTCGATTCTGCATGCAGTCGCCAACTAATGTCGCAATTTGACTCTGCGTGCAGAGTCGCCTGCTATAATGACGCAATTACGACATTAGCTGGCGACCTGACAACTGCTAATGGCACAATTGTACACAATTGCACGATACGCTCATACCTGTTTACCGAAGACGATGGGTTTAACGCAAGCACTTGAATGTGTAGACATGTTTTAAGGGTTCTAAGTATAAGCCTTCGTTTCAAAATAATTGTGAGCAATAATAAGAATTTCATTTCAACATCCCCGTACAGACTATCTAGCAATAAGCGTCGGGTGTGGTGTTGTTGTAAACTGCACTGCATGGCCCCTCTCTCATCCCTGTCGGCTGCGAACAGCCAGGCAACAATTTGGCGTAAGAATCACGGCAAATGATGTGCTGCAAGTTCTTCCGTCGGTAGGTCTTACACCGAAGCCTTGCCCACAGCCATCAACAACAACAATGTGTGGTAGATAAACTGATGGCTGTTTTATTGCAATTATGCGATGGTCTGGCTAATACAAGCAGAAGTCCATAAAAAAGTTTTATGAAGTTCTTCTGTCAGAAGGCCTTACACCAAAGTCTTGCCCACAGCCATCATATTGCATTTATGCCATGGTCTGGCTAAGGCGATACAGATATAAGCAGAAGTCCATAAACAAGGTTTATGAACCTTTTCTCAGAACTAAAGAGAAACCGGCCTCTCCATCATGCAGCTACATATAAGACATTATCATATATTAAAAACAATTTAAAAGGCTACTACTTGCGCCGATACTAGGCTACATACGGGTATATTGACTAGACCCAGATGTTCTAAGCCCTCAGAAATATATTTCCCGAGCAAACGAAGAAAGGTGGTATTATTTGTAAGTTCAGCTGTTCAGAAAGGCGGACGTATTATGTGATGGCGGTTTCCGTCCGTTCGTGTCCGGTCAATATCTGGGACAGTCTTTTATCTAGAGTTCCAATTTTTTGTGAGTGGATATACTACGGGTAGGCCTACTAAAATGGGGATGAGATCAGAGGTTAAACAAACAAACATCCACTGGCCTGAAAATCATGAAATCATTGAACCTTTCATGTCCGGTCTTTATATATGATAGTTTTCTATATAAAGTTGCAATGTTCTGTGAGTGAAATGCACAAGGGAGAAACGATGTGTCGCGTGCCAAATGTAAATCAAGGACACTGCACACCCTGCATACCAAACGGCTGCTCCAACTTCCGCCGGAGGGTGAACTTCCGCCGGAGGGAAGGGCGTGAAAAATGGTAGGGGAACTTGTTGATTTTTACGTTGATATGTCAGAACCATACCCTATCAACAATATCATATTGTCTCAGTCGTTAGATAGTACGTTTATTTAACTAGCTGACGTGTTTTTGAGAACGGGATAATTCTAAATAGACAATTACATCCATTAGAAGCCGAATCTAGAAACCTTTCTTAGAAAAACTACATCAAATATGCATTTTATCTAATTAATCAAGAATATACCTACGACCGTTATGTAAAACGAGGTTGCCTTTTAATGGTAAGATGTTATTTATATGTGAAAAAGAAGAATTTCGATGATTTTAAGACGCATGAATATGACCTGTGTGGAAGTGGCGATACAACATACGGCGGAGTGAGATCTGACTACCGCCGGAGTCAATAATAATATGATACAGTTACCGCCGGAGTATCTAACAGGCACAGCGGAGCGGGGGAGGGGCTGAAGCCCCCCCCCAATATTTTGAGCAGAAAAAAATAAATAAACAGTACACTAAAGTTTTGATAGTTTTCCAGAGAGAATGACAAATGTGATGCGGTAAAAGGCCTACTATTATCAGAATGCAGCAGAACGCAGCGTTTTGGATTTCTAAATTCGACAATTTTCTAGGTTGTCCGTCTGTATAAGTCATATGAAGTTCTCAAAAATAAAACATGAAGGCTGAACCGAAAGTGTTGGATATCTTACAGTTTTAAGAAATGGACAGGCCATGCAATCAAAAACATAACAGTCGGGACTTAGTTCCAGATTGAACAACCTTTTACCTCAAGGGCGTCGGAAGCCATGGCCGTACCACTTTTGCGCAATAAACAAAAATATGAAAGAAAGAAAAAAATAAAAACGAAGAAAGAAAGAAATAAACACAAAATGAAATGCAAACGAACTAAGCAGTTTTGGTAGCTTCCAAGTTGAAGAAGACTTTGATCGGCCCAGAGCCCCAGTGAATTTGTTAGCGGCTCTGAGCACCGATCGTGAATAGTAACCTGTACGTTCATATGCACGAGGCCGTTTGATGTTCACGTTATTTTATCAACGAAACAAAAAATTAGTTTTCTTCAAACGAATTCGTTGTTCGTTTGTCCAATTTGTCATACACGCTGGGTTGTTTCTGGGTGCATTCTACCTTTCCCGGTCCGTACCCGACCTTGTGATTAAGCTTCCGGCGGCCCCTGGACCCTCGCCTAAAGTGCTATGATAGTGGCCGTACCACTTTGAAAATGCCCCCCTACCAAACTTTCTGCCTATTTGCCAAGCCAAGCCTATTTGCATAACCTCACGAGCAGAGGATCATGGGTAATTCAAAATGGCGACCATGTGGGGTACCAGAAAAAGTGATGTTTTCGTCATATTTCTTCAAATTTTTTGCTTTTCTGTATAGAAAAGTGGGTAAAACTTATTTTATTTCATATCAGATTATTATTTACTAATTTATCATGCAGTTTTTGCGAACAAAAAATAAAATTAAAAAAATTCGAAGATTTTGACCAAAAATCGTCCAAAAATGCTCTTTTAGAAAATGACGTCCAGGCCAGATAGGGTTAATCCAAAGCAAGTCGAAAATAGGCTGTACTGTCTAGAAAGCACAATTTTAAATCTAGATTTAAGAATATCCCCGACCTACTAGAGAGAAGAAAGTTAGTTCCGTTAGTTCACTCTACAAAAGTTCTTCTAAGTCCAAATATTCCGTCAAAATGCAACAGGACACTATTTACTAAATATAAATTTGGTTGTTTCGCCGACAGTTTAGGGGTTACAAACTCTGACACAGGGGAGAATGATTCGCCAAAGAGACCGGAAAATTACAATGCTGACGAGAACACCTAGGCCAATACACGAGTTGGAACGATGAGGCGTAAATGTCGAGGATAAAATTAGTGATGATCATGGCTATGTCTGCATGGTTTCCATATAGTAAAGTGGCCTGATCGTGTACATAGACAAACGCAATTAGAGATTAGATCCTCCGGCGGTAATCATATCTTCGAGACATGCTCCTCCGGCGGTATTTGTACCATATACAAACATGCATGAGCTAGAAAATCTAACATTGACCGAAGTAGATTGAACTATTTGAAACTACAAGCTATCAACCTGCTGTTAAGGAACTATTCTTCATATATCTATAACTTATTTGGCGAAGGACACAAAGATAGATGATTTTTTAAGCATCTAATCACTGTTATGTTGCAATATAGCTCTTAATGTCAGATAAAATGAATTGTAATTAAAAAATAATACAAGGACGAGTTGAAAATTTCACACGAATCGCTAACACGTCCCAGTGAGAACATTTTCTCATTCAATTTTCGAGTAGTAAATACGTTAAAACTACCAAAAAATGAAAAATCTGAACTGGCTTAGCTTCTCAAATTTGTAATTTCCCTCCGGCGGAAATTGGAGCAGCCGTTTGGTATGCAGGGTGTGCGCTGGGACCCCAGAATCAGGCATACATTAAAAATAACTGTTTTGTTCCCGTAGACTCTTTAGGGGGACACGATGTTTCACGTATCAAAGTGTAGGTCAAAGGTCAAGGTCACTGTGACCCCCAAATCAGGAGTCATTGAAAGTCACATTTTGTATATGCTCATCAAAGACGAGGTCGTACAATGTGATCGTGAGTTCTGTCCGTCTATCCGTCTTCCATTAACATTTGTTGTCCGTGCGATATCTCCAGGCTCAAGGTATGGATTGGTACCAAACTTTGGGTATACCTTACTTGCGGGGCAAAGAAGAACCCAATGTCAAAGGTCAAGGTCCTGAATCCAGTTTAAGTGACTAAATTGTATGTATATGGCTTTTGTCTTATGGAGTGTGGTCTCCCCTGTTTGATACATGTATGAAACAGATATATTCAGTTAAACTGTTGTGAAATAAAAAAAAAACATGAATTTGCTAATTTAACATCTTGAAATTTGGACTAGTGTAATTCGAGATGTACGGGCGTATATTGAAGCCCCTTGGACTCTTGTTCAGAATAAAATTATTTCCGATATCGGAATTTAAAAAAATCATGTCCCTCTATTTCCGATATCGGAAATTCAATTTCCGTCGCTGAAATTGAAATTCTAGGAAATTCGGGGACAATTCCCGATATCGGAAATTTTCACTCAATTTCCGATATCGGAAATTATTGATTGCTTTGTTAAGGCACTGTCATTTCCGATATCGGAAATTCAGCGACATTTCCGATATCGGAAATTGAATTTCCTATATATATAAATACATAGTATTAAATACTAAAAAAAAGGCCGCCAAATTACAACTTCCTAGTGCCAACGTGCGGCGTATGATGACTAATGAAACGTAGCATTTCCTTTTTATATGTTTTTCATCCGGTCTGATTTTATTTCTTCAACCTGAAAATACCCTTGAAAATGATTAAATGCTCTTCATCAGCAGGAGATAATTTATGGATAGATATTGCGTGGAAGCTTTGTCGGATGCTACTGGGTCCGACTTCAACATAAGTTGGTTTCTGCAATCACAGTAAGGGTCCCGGAACAAGATCGCGGGGTTGGGCAAGGTAGAGTTTCCCCCATCTTGTAGTACAGGGGCCGCGGAGCAGTGGGGGGCACCAGTCCAACATTTAACATGGCCGGTATAGAGTTCAGCCTCCCCCACTTTCAAAAGTGCCCCGCGGCTCCTGTAGTTTTTGTAGTTTAAAGACGTAAATAGAACCCATACACTGAGGTACTCTACCCAAACAGCACTATAGAATAGCAGCATTCACTCACTCACTCCTCACTCTGTCCCAAACTCTATTCCACCACCTCCACCCCACTTCACTGGAGACTCCATGTGCTGCAATTGAATGAAGAATTCACCAATGCGTCTTTTTCTTGTGCTGTTTTGAAAACTTCAGAATCAAGAGAAGGGATGAATCTTCAGGGGAATGAGCAATACAAAGACAAGAGTGAAGGACAATGTTCGAGAAATAACTGGGACCTCAGTTTTCCGCTGGAAGCTGACAGTGTAAGTGACCGTAAAGAGAGCAGGTATCCAGAGAATCAGGTGACAGACCTTGGGACCACAGTAGCTGATCAGCTCACCAAAGACTCAAGGAACTCAGAGGTCGAGGCTGAAGCTGACCACGTTACGAAACACGAGATAGGTAAACTGAGCTGTATGAGATTCTATACTGTCATACTTGGATCAGTTTGTTTGCAATATCAGTAAATAGTTCTACCGGTATTGGATATAAACATGTTGCATTCGAGCTTTGAAAACTTCTGCTTTCTCGCTGTGACACTGAAGCAGGTTACCGATACTCTAGGCCTACAAATAGGCTGGCTATTTGCAAACGATGTACCATATTATTCTGCCAATAGGGTGGCTAGTTACAAATGATGTACCATATTACTCTGCCAATAGGGTGGCTAGTAACAAACGATGTACCA
Organism: Hanleya hanleyi; assembly: GCA_036873755.1. NCBI lineage: Eukaryota > Metazoa > Mollusca > Polyplacophora > Lepidopleurida > Hanleyidae > Hanleya > Hanleya hanleyi. The sequence continues at coordinate 6,084 of JAVTVY010013184.1, read as the reverse complement.
TATTAATCTGCCAATAGGCTGGCTAGTTACAAATGATGTACCAGATTACTCTGCCAATATGCTGGCTAGTTACAAATGATGTACCAGATTACTCTGCCAATAGGATGGCTAGTTACAAATGATGTACCAGATTACTCTGCCAATAGGATGGCTGTTACAAATGATGTACCAGATTACTCTGCCAATAGGATGGCTAGTTACAAATGATGTACCAGATTACTCTGCCAATATGCTGGCTATTTACAAACGGAAAACGAGATTACTCAACAATAAGCTGGCTATTAACAAGCGATGTACGAGATTTGTTCATTCAAGCGTCTACAGCAAACAAACCGCGGTGGACGAATGTTCAGTCACGTGTCCAGCTCGTGCCGAGGCGTGGTGTGACACGCATTGTGATTGACGGATTCACATAAACTAGGATGAAGGTAACTCGGAAAATGGAAGTCATTGTGATATAATATTCTATATCTCGGCTATGATTATGCCATGTCAGGAATACATGTGTAGATCACATCGACTTTCATTTTCGGAGTTACTTTCATCCCGGTTTATGTGAAAATAACTTGGATTTGATTGATTCGTCTGGCTTTATTTACTTACGGGAACGCACGAGCTGTAAGTAACTCCGTTTTTGGATCAGTCGCGATTCTGATCTCGCGAGGATAACTGATGGGAGGATTATACAGCTCTAAGCTTTAGGACACAAACCACCATTGATTGTTTGGGGTCCAGGATTATAATCAGGACTTCACTTTCTGTGAAATTTGATTGGACATTAAACCTGACTGAGCGAGAAATGGTTTGTGCAACCTGTAATCATCTGGGTCATCTATACACCATAAGATTTATGGATGACGAAGTGTACGCAAATGATGGTTTGTGATATATTTTAAAATGATTCTATAATATTCAACACTCAGAAATATCCAAACAGCCTTTTAAAATGTTGATATGGAAAAAACTCTGGGTCTCTTTGTTTGATTGCCTGCCTCCCATATTCTCTGTGATTGTGTCGAGCGGAAATTCTGCCAGATGTATCTCGAAAAAATTGTGGCGAATGTACGCTAAACTTTGTATATGTTTGAGCGGAAAAGCCAGGCTACCTTGCGTGTTGGGTCATTTGCGGCGGCAAATATTTGGGAATACAGTTTTCTCAAGATATGAGCGGCCGATTTATTACATATTAAGTAAGGCTTTTTTTTAGTGGAGTGAGATCTGTAAATGTGACTCGCCGGACGTGTGGTACAGCACACATCAAAGGATGTGTGTCCACTATCATATTTCTTGGATTTTTCACCAGTTTTAGGAGATTATACTAATAAAATAAATTGATTATTACACTGATTCTGCCCCTGACAAATTTAGTCTGTTTTTAGTCTGATCATAAACCGTCTTTCGTGATTCTATGCCCTAAACGCAAAGGAATTCACATGGCCCGATATAAAGTAGTTTTAACATGGCTGCCAATAAGGATTTTTATACCAGCGCGGGATGTACACTACCCTATAAAATATACCGAGTGGTGTTACACACTGTTATAAATTACCGTTATTTCACAGTAAATGTATGTTGGAGTTTACAGTACATTTAATCGTAAATACATTAATCTGTAAATTGAACTGTGATATTTCAGTTGACATCAGGTGGAATGGGTAAACTGCGCACAAACGTAACATAAAAATCCTGTTTTCTCTGAAAGGAGGTTGATATCTTTGCACACGAAACGACCAGTTCCAGGAAACACCCGACCCATGCGTGGTACGATACAACATTTAGAGCATTATCAGAACACGCAGTTGGAAGGACGCGAGGGCTAACTTCAATATTCGGTCTATAATCCGGTTTGGTTTGGTTTCATCCGACTTGGAGTTGTGCCCCACTTATAAATCGTATATTCGTGTAATAATTTCACAGATTACTTCGTGATTATTTACGAAACGTCGTGTGGTGACCGCATTTGACCGAACATGAAGAGCTGAAATACGCGAACGAGCAATGGCCATATCGGCCTTCCAGTGACTACGTATCCGCAAAACCGATAATTCTTGACAACGGTGTCACCAACCTGTAACCATTTCGGTCATCTATACGCGGTAAGACTGACCCTGGGATCGTGTGTATCCATTTCAGACTACTTTCGGCAATTGCAAGAGGGAATTTCCAGAAATCAATACCACGTGACTTCGTCAGCCAATCCGCTAAAGTCTACCGACGTAACCCCACAACCTCCCCACAGCGCATGCTCCATTTCGCAGGCTCCAATAACATCCCTGCCTCCAATAGCGGAAGTTGACCTTTACTACGTTGCTATGACGTATAGGGGAAACCAACCAACGCACGGTTCAGTTTGAATCCGACCAAACGACTCCTTCAGTGTTGCACATGAGCGAACTACTTTTCATATGCTCTGTCCAGATAAACAGGGAAAATTATCTCCAGATAATTCTTTTTAACGCTAGGTCAACGGAGGTATTATGCAGACTTGAAAAGTAATCAAAATTTTCGTTAAACATCTATTTTACTATATATGATGTCACTTCCGGCGATGTGTGCGAAGGCCCCGAATCCGGTCCAAAAATCTGACTGGTGGCTGGGGTGTTATTAGACCCCCAGCGAGGTGGTTGGTAACCCCAACGTAACCCGCCATTTTCGAGTCATGTGATGATCTACTTGTTCAAAATTACAGATCTACCACACCTCTTGGATGATACGAAAGATATTCATACCTATATATTTTATAAGCCCAGGCAATATCTGTTTCCGAGGTATGTATGAAAACCTGTAATTTATCAGAGTTGTCGAGTCTGTTCGCCGCCGGATGAAGGCCGAACAGAATCCGGTAAAACACCGGATATCGCTCCGCGATAATGGAGACACACGATTCGCAAGCCATCTTATGGATGGCGAAGTGTACGCAAATGCGGTGTCACGTAATTATACAGATTAAAGGATGTTAAGAAAACGGTAATTGATAATTACAGTACAATCTAATTTACAGTTGAATGCCTGTCAATAAACAGTAATGATAAAATACGGAGCAACATTTTACAGTTCAAAGCCTGTTAAAAAGCGGTAATTGTAAAATACGGTGCAACGTAATTTTACAGTTGAGCGTACTGGCACCTTTTTTGCCAGTACATTAAACTGTGAATTTACAGTGTGATTTATAGCAGTGCATGTGTCTTATATAACATCTGATTTACCCAGCTTTGAGTGTAAGAAGCACAGTGGAGCGGAACATGATATAGACAGACGCAGACCAGTTTAGTATAACCCGGCTGAATCGTTTCTATTTTCACTTCGTGGGACTAGGAGTTCGGGGCGTACGTTTATTTTATTCAACGGCTCAATGTGTTTACCAGAACTTACACAAAAGAGGCGTGACTCAGCTTCATATCAAAAGGGTCTACGACAAAAAGATCACTGGGTTTAAAATGATATGGCGTATCGATATATATTTTCTGGATAGTTATATTTTAGGATGACATGTATGTTGTATACATATTTCGAAATGTAACAAAAATAGTCGAATCAACGTCACAATACATAACTAAATTAGAGAAACTGGTTCATCGAGACTATTCTTTCATTGAGGGCATAATGCCGGTCTGACGTTAGAATCTCTGACGCTAAAGTTCCTAAAGCCCCAGTCACACTGTCAGGAATTGGATGGAGAATGCCGGCAAATGACCACGAATATTTTAATTTTGTCGATTCGTGTCAATTCGCCTATAGAGGGCCTCTTTGAAACTGTCCTACGAATCCCTTACGCATGCCGTAGGTTCCTTGTACGACAGCCATACTCGCAAAAGAGACCGAGCACGTAAAATCGCCCTTCGATCTCAGCGACAAACAGATTAGAAAAAATATCGTGCACTTCGTAATAAAGTCAACAATTTGAAGCGATATGCCGGACAAAATTTTATGAATAACATAGATGAAACTTTAAAAGACTTGTCTCCTGGAAACAGTATAGGTCATATTGGAAATTAGTTAAGTATTTAGTCAAAGGAGAAGTTAATTCAAACTACCACCATTGAAGAGCAACAATAATACTCTTTTCACTGACAGAGAAAAGGCTGATTGTCTGAACAAATATTTTTCGTCAATCTCGACTGCAGACGACACAGAGGCATCTCTCCCGACATTTCATAGTAAGACATCAGAAGTTTTAGAGGGGGTGGAAATCAGTGAAGAAGAAGTTGAAGATGTTATAAAGTGTTTGGCCGCGAATAAAGCATCAGGCTCTGATCTTATAAGTCATAAAATGCTGAGAGGCACGGCCAGATCAATCTCCAAACCACTGTGTATGTTGTTTAACCTTTCCCTCCAAATGCACAAATTTCCTGATGGGTGGAAGGTAGCTAGGGTATTTCCCGTTCATAAAGGAGGAGAACGTAGCGACCCCTCAAATTACCGACCTATTTCTTTATTAAGTTGTGTCGGCAAACTGATGGAGCGTATCATATTTAAGCATTTATATAACTATCTCCACTTAATATATAAATACCAGTCTGGGTTCAGACCCCATCACTCAACCAACTATTTACTCGTGGAAATGTATCATGAATTAGTTAAGGCCCTGGATAGTCATCAAGATTCATGTGTCGTCTATTGTGATATATCTAAAGCTTTTTATGGCATAAGGGATTGATTTTTAAGCTACAACAATTGGGAGTGAAAGGCGATCTACTACTCTGGTTAGCAGATTATCTTTCCGGTAGAAAACAATTAGTTTTTGTAGGCCAGACCGAATCTACTCTAGCAGACGTTAGTGCAGGTGTGCCTCAGGGCTCAGTTCTTGGACCCTTACTTTTCATCTGTTATATAAACGATATATCAGAATCATTACATTCCCTAATACGATTATATGCAGATGATGCAACTCTCTGTTGCACCGGCGCAAATCAAAGCGAAATCGCTCACAATCTGAACAGTGACTTAATCAAATTGAAAAACTGGGCAAAACAATGGCTTATAAGATTCAATGCTTTAAAGACCGTCTGTATGTATTAGTAATATAATTAGTATTGATCCGCAAATAATTTTCGACGATGTTCTGCTGAAGTGTGTCCAATTACATAAATATTTGGGAATAATTATTAGTTCTGACTTAAGCTGGTCAAACCATATAGATATAAGCTATGCAATAAGGCGTATCGAATATTAGGTTCTATGCGACGAATGAAATATATGTTAAGCAAAGATCATCTGCTGCGTATTTATAAAGCCTATGTAAGACCCATTTTGGAATATGGCGATGTAGTTTGGGATGGGTGCAATGTGTCAGAAACGGAAAAAATAGAAAAAACTCAATTGGAAGCCGCACGAATCATATCGGGTTTGACAAAATATGCTAGTAGACAAAGTTTGTATACAGAAACTGGATTAGAACCATCGATTAACAGGAGACGTTATCACAAACTTCGACTAATACGCAAAATCAATTTTCAACAAACTCCGGAATATTTACGAGATATAATTCCAGAAACAATAGCCCAAACTACACATTACAATTTACGGAACCAGAATAATCTGATTACAAAAGTATAAAAAAATCGTTCGTGCCATCAGTGATTGAGGAATGGAATAAGCTTGATCCAAACACCAGAAATTCAGTGCCCACTGCATGCATCGTTCATGTCAGATATAACAGTAAAAATTCCTCGTGTTCCAATATATTACAATTCAGGTGACAGAAAATTATCAATATTACATGCCAGACTTCGAAATGATTGTAGCGGTTTGAATGCGGATCTGCACCGATGTGGCCTGGTGGGTAGCCCGTTCTGCATATTCGATATGCAAATTGAAGACTCAAATCATTACTTCTTTTATTGTAAACAATACGACAATATAAGAAGGGAATTATTTAACTCTCTTGTCGATTTTTTTCCAATCTCTCTGGATCTTATTTTGTTTTGCAATCGCAGCCTAAATAACAAGGAAAATGAAATTATCTTTAAGCAAGTGCGCATATTTATTAAAAGATCTGCCAGATTGTATCGATGCCACAAACACCACTCACCCCTTACCCCATGCACATTCTACAGTTTTATTAATTGTAATGATGATGCTATG
>JAVTVY010013183.1:0-56574 GCA_036873755.1 Hanleya hanleyi | reverse complement strand
CGATATGAATGTGTTTTGCCGGAAATCATTTCAGGCTAATAACAGTCTCTTTTTTTAAGTGCACAGGAAAGGAAAGCGTTCAGTGTAAACTATCATAGCCTGATGATTCTGATCACGAAATGGAATCCCTCTTGTTTATATTTTTGGGTCGATGGTTCTACAACACATCGTGGCAGGTATGACCTGCAATATAGCTGTATAATAATTCTGTATTATATCGATTGGAATTGGATGCTGGGAATGGTTAGTAGGCCGACTAACGGTGGGAAAATGAGGACTGGTGATTCCAGACAGGAGCCTCGACTGGTTATTGTGTAGGTTATAGCGCGGCACGCCGCGGTACCTTATCTCCCGGGACGACCTATTCCGATACTCATCCTTCCCGGCTCTGAAGTCATTCCATCACACAATAACGCACTATCTGCATATAAGCAGCCGGGCCCTGGAGGCGGAAATATTGCAATGGAAAAGGCCCTTGTACATATATATGGCAGTTGAACAGCGTATTGATTTTCCGACATCCTATATAGTTGAATCAAGTTAATATCTATACTGTCACAGTAACGCCATCTTAATGAAGCAAAAAGTACATCATTAGTCTGAATTAGAGGGTCTGGCCTGGCATTCTTCTGCCTCTCAGCCTATATCTTAATGGCACAGTAGCCATTGTCTTCTTCAACCAGTACAGTGTATAGCCTAATGAAGAAGAGGAATCGGAATGTGTAGTTATACGATTGTGGCAATGTTTATTGACACGCGTGTTTGTCGCGTGCGCTTAATTGCCGGCTCAAAATCATTGATTAGTCGTATGTTTTTTCCGAGTATCAATCAATCACCAATCGTCAAAGAAGTTGAGCTAACTTGTTCACGTGCGTACTTCAGAAGTGGAAATGCTATCTTTTTAGGCAAAGAATATAGATGTCAATTTTTATCCAATTATGAGAACAATTTAAATAAAAGGTGCTACCTTGCAGGAAACCATACATCGGTTTGTCTCCAACATTGCAAGCATATCACGCTGAATTTCTGTTAATACAATATTCAATAGAATGTTCGCCGCGGGATGACCAATCATATCTCCGACGGGAATCTACAGGTACATTTCATTGGTCAGATATGGGAATTGTGGGATGTTCCCACTCATCCCACCTAATTGTGTGGATGTAAATTTGGCAAGTTTCAACTGATTGTCAAAACTCCTATCAGATACTTCTCCTCAATAACGCCCCGGGACTTCCTGCTTCATGTACTTCTCAATCCTGAATAGCTGAATAAACCTATTTATGAATTATGAAGTGACAAACTAATCATAAGGGAAACGAATTGCATGTGACATTACACGCTGTTTTAATTATAAAGCTTATTGAACTTGTATGTTAGGGGTGCACATTGTGTTTTTCACACCATTGACCCATGATTTTGGACTTACCTCCATTAATCACTCACATTTTACTTGCTGATTACATTATTTCTGATACAAGAACGTGTTATTTCGCGTAAATTATGATATTTTGTTGAAGCATGTTCTGCTATAATACGCTCAAGAACTATGAGTTGTATGCGAATTATGTCATTCATAGTCCATTTTGAACTTCGAAAAACAAGAGATATAACTCTCACATTGTAAGAGACAAATCATACAGCCTTTAGAGAATCGCGAAATGCAGTCGTGTTTGGCATCACAGGTGAGTTGTTGTTGATTCACCGGGTCACGACCCGGATAAAATCATCTTGTTGAGATACAACTGGTCAGCTAAATGGCGACTGGAATGTCGTGACATCAATGAAACTGGTTGAGTATCAAACGGGTTCATGTTCTCAGATTCACTGTCATGCCTTCAAGCGATTAAAAGTGGAACTTCAAATCATCCCATCTTCTTGAATATTCTACACTTATATGACTGCAGATTTGATCAACAAATTGATATTGTGCTTTGTTGGTTGCCTAGTCACGCTGGCATCAAACGTAATACTGAGGCTGATAGAATGGCTAATGCAGAAGCAAAGTAACTCCGAATAAACTTAATAAACGCATGGTGACAGTCTCAATATTTCGACAAAATTTTATTTGTCATCTTCAGGATGTGATCTAACAGCAGTTACAGGCTCTTATATACAAAACGACTAACAAAGACTGAAATGGTTCGATACACAAAATTAGAGGGCAATAGCCAATCAGATAATATGTGAACATAACAATTAAGGTAAACATGAGTGGCAAATAGACATGACAAGGAATACACACACTAAATAGGCCTGACAATACACAATCGAAATGGCAATAGTTTGATAAGGATAATAGATACGGGTGGTGATTTATTGAGGTGTGTGAATGTGTATAGAGTGGCAGCAGAAATGTCAATCAGGGGAATAAACACAAGTGAAACAGAGATTAGAAAAATGTATTAAGTTGATTAGAGAAACGTAACAAAGGTACCTAAGATTGAAATCGGAAATAAGATATAGAGAATTGGATAGTTACAGAACGGGAAATGCTGAACTATATGGGCGAACTATATTAGGCTATTAATTAACAAGACAAGAAATATACACACCACAGAAATGCTGGATAGTTGTATTATCTTATCTAAACAGTGATTGATGGAATAAAATATATAAAAATTGAAATTGGAAACAAAATACCAAAATAATAAACAGTAGTCTACCTGAATAACTGTAGCTCTTTCGAAGCTTTTACACCACTGTTAAGTTTAGGATTTGAGCGCCGAATAGCTAGGGCTTCCTTAAATAACAAGACATTCCAGTGATCCGCGGAGTCGATACCTTTAGCGTTAGACAATAAGACTGAGGACAATGGGCAATATGGAATACCTTCGAATCTATTAGGTAAATCAAGTAGGTCTTTAATATGTTGGAAGTGCTCACAACTGAACAAATGAGAATGGATTTCGCTGTTGCCTTTACTATGTTCCTTTAGTGGTGTTTCAAGACAACGCTCAGTTTTTCCGATGTAACTAGAATTACAACCAGGACAGGTAAATTGGTACACAATATCACTTCTAAATTCATGCGGAGTCTTGTCTTTAATGTTGATAATTGCACTGACTTTAGTGGTTCTCCAATGAACAATGATCTTCACTGGCTTTGTGAGAAGTCTGCGAATTTTGCTTAAATATCGTTTGACTATTCGTTCTCCCTGTGGACCAACGTAAGGGAATTTAAGCCAGATTTTAGGTTTGTCGTCTTTAGGTTTATCTCGAGGCGCACAAGCCAAACGGGTGGTGAACTTTTTGACAAGTTTTTCAACTGTAGCTTTGGGGAAGCCATTCCAAGACATAAAGCCTTTAATAACACTCAACTGATTGTTGAATAGCGAAACAGTACTACAAAGTTTGTGAGCTCTAGTTATAAGTGCCCGTATCCAAGCAGTTTTTGTAGTCCAAGGTTGAAAGCTGTCGAAATGAACATACTGGCCGGTACAAGTGGATTTTCGGTATATTGAGGTTGTCATTCCATTGCAGATTTTGATATCGAGGAAATGTACATCAGTATAAGCGTCAAATGTCTCGTGGGTAAACTTGAGCTGTGGGTTGAAAGTGTTCAGTGCCGTCAAGATTGATTTGAAATCAGCAGGTTTGGCTAGAACAAGTGTGTCGTCCACATATCTGCAGTAGAATTTAACCGTTCCATCTTGGACCAGTTTATCCACCACTGTCTTTTCTAGTTCAGTCATGATGATGTTGGCGAGGGTCGGCCCTAGGGGGGAACCCATCGATACACCGTCCACTTGCTGATACAATACATTGTTGAACGAGAATGGGGTTTTAGTACAAGAGTCCAACAACAGTTTTTTTAGGGTAGTCTTTCGGATAGTGGTTGTAATTACCTTCTGTTTATATATACGGTCAAGAATGATATTCACTACTTTCCTCAGAGGCACATTGGTGAACAGCGATTCGACATCGAAGGAAACAAAGCGATAGCCTTCATCGAATAAATTTTGTGGAATTTCTCGAATACGTTGGGCTGCATCAAAGGAATCAGATAGTGAGTATTCGTTATCCGTTAATGGTTTCAATAGTTTCGACAGGAATTTACCTACTTTCGAGTAGGCAGTACCAGTTGTGCCGATAATTGGGCGAAACTTGGGCAGATTCACAAAATCTTTGGGTGTTTTCGGTAACCCATGGGCGCGTGCTGGTCTCGTGGATTTGGGTTTCACTTCCTTCAATTCATCTTCAGTAATTTCACCTCGACGATGAATTGTGCGCAGGTAATTTTGCAGGGTGCGTAGTTGGGTCATACTGGGGTTCTTGCCTAGTTTGCGGAATTTCGTCCTAATCTCGAAGGTTTCATTTAGGCTGGTAATGTAGTCCTCCTTCCGTAGTAATACGACGTCGCTACCTTTATCAGGTTTCAAAATAGCGAAACGTTCTTTCAGTGCCTTCAGGATTTTGATTCGGTGGGCATCAGAAGACAGTCGTTTGTCACTGAAGTCCAGTATGTTGCATGACATGGCTCGGATAGCATTTTTGACACGTTCTCTCTTAATGTAACCCTTCGGTAGCAGTCCATGGTAATTTAGATGTTCCCAGAATGTTTCGGCACATATGATAATGTCTGAATCTCTCGGGGACGTAGCAAGGCCATGTTTTAAGCCAAAACGTAGAATGTCTTCTTCGTCTCTGGAAATCGTTTCATTGGTGAGATTAAGGATAATGGTGTTCGGGTTGTCTTTCAGGCCGAGTGAAATAGAGTGTTCTTTGAGTAGTGCGGTGAATTTCTTCTCCTGGCGTTGGATATGGGCAGCGTTGATTTTGTCCACAGGCTTTCTGGCAATGTGTTTGATCGTGGTGGCTTTCATCCAGGTAGTGCTGTTCATCAGTTGTGTTTCTAACAAGGCATTTTCTCTCCTCAGTTGTCGAACTGCGAGGACCTTCTCACGGATGGCTTCTTTCAGTAGTCGTTTGTGGTATCGGCTACGTAGTCTGGGGGTCTTGGAACGAAGATTAGCCCAGCGGATGAACTTCGGCGTAATGTTGTTGTTCCGACACTTGTTCAGAAACTTGAGGTCAGATTCAGCCTTTGTCAGTCGCCTGTAGCTCTTTTGGTAGGCTACTGTGTGTTGGTGAAGGATGGGGTCAGTGGCTCGGAGCGTTGACCAAAATCGTGTTGATCCACTGATAAGCTTGGCATAATGCAGAAGCAAAGTAACTCCGAATAAACTTAATAAACGCATGGCGACAGTCTCAATATTTCGACAAAATTTTATTTGTCATCTTCAGGATGTGATTTAACAGAAGTTACAGGCTCTTATATACAAAAACGACTAACAAAGACTGAAATGGTTAGATACACAAAATTAGAGGGCAATAGCCAATCAGATAATATGTGAACATAACAATTAAGGTAAACATGAGTGGCAAATAGACATGACAAGGAATACACCCACCACATAGGCCTGACAATACACAATCGAAATGGCAATAGTTTGATAAGGATAATAGATACGGGTGGTGATTTATTGAGGTGTGTGAATGTGTATAGAGTGGCAGCAGAAATGTCAATCAGGGAAATAAACACAAGTGAAACAGAGATTAGAAAAATGTATTAAGTTGATTAGAGAAACGTAACACAGGTACCTAAGATTGAAATCGGAAATAAGATATAGAGAATTGGATAGTTACAGAACGGGAAATGCTGAACTATATGGGCGAACTATATTAGGCTATTAATTAACAAGACAAGAAATACACACACCACAGAAATGCTGGATAGTTGTATTATCTTATCTAAACAGTGATTGATGGAATAAAATATATAAAAATTGAAATTGGAAACAAAATACCAAAGTAATAAACAGTAGTCTACCTGAATAACTGTAGCTCTTTCGAAGCTTTTACACCACTGTTAAGTTTAGGATTTGAGCGCCGAATAGCTAGGCCTTCCTTAAATAACAAGACATTCCAGTGATCCGCGGAGTCGATAACTTTAGTGTTAGACAATAAGACTGAGGACAATGGGCAATATGGAATACCTTCTAATCTATTAGGTAAATCAAGTAGGTCTTTAATATGTTGGAAGTGCTCACAACTGAACAAATGAGAATGGATTTCGCTGTTGCCTTTACTATGTTCCTTTAGTCGTGTTTCAAGACAACGCTCAGTTTTTCCGATGTAACTAGAATTACAACCAGGACAGGTAAATTGGTACACAATATCACTTCTAAATTCATGCGGAGTCTTGTCTTTAATGTTGATAATTGCACTGACTTTAGTGGTTCTCCAATGAACAATGATCTTCACTGGCTTTGTGAGAAGTCTGCGAATTTTGCTTAAATATCGTTTGACTATTCGTTCTCCCTGTGGACCAACGTAAGGGAATTTAAGCCAGATTTTAGGTATGTCGTCTTTAGGTTTATCTCGAGGCGCACAAGCCAAACGGGTGGTGAACTTTTTGACAAGTTTTTCAACTGTAGCTTTGGGGAAGCCATTCCAAGACATAAAGTCTTTAATAACACTCAACTGATTGTTGAATAGCGAAACAGTACTACAAAGTTTGTGAGCTCTAGTTATAAGTGCCCGTATCCAAGCAGTTTTTGTAGTCCAAGGTTGAAAGCTGTCGAAATGAACATACTGGCCGGTACAAGTGGATTTTCGGTATATTGAGGTTGTCATTCCATTGCAGATTTTGATATCGAGGAAATGTACATCAGTATAAGCGTCAAATGTCTCGTGGGTAAACTTGAGCTGTGGGTTGAAAGTGTTCAGTGCCGTCAAGATTGAGTTGAAATCAGCAGGTTTGGCTAGAACAAGTGTGTCGTCCACATATCTGCAGTAGAATTTAACCGTTCCATCTTGGACCAGTTTATCCACCACTGTCTTTTCTAGTTCAGTCATGATGATGTTGGCGAGGGTCGGCCCTAGGGGGGAACCCATCGATACACCGTCCACTTGCTGATACAATACATTGTTGAACGAGAATGGGGTTTTAGTACAAGAGTCCAACAACAGTTTTTTTAGGGTAGTCTTTCGGATAGTGGTTGTAATTACCTTCTGTTTATATATACGGTCAAGAATGATATTCACTACTTTCCTCAGAGGCACATTGGTGAACAGCGATTCGACATCGAAGGAAACAAAGCGATAGCCTTCATCGAATAAATTTTGTGGAATTTCTCGAATACGTTGGGCTGCATCAAAGGAATCAGATAGTGAGTATTCGTTATCCGTTAATGGTTTCAATAGTTTCGACAGGAATTTACCTACTTTCGAGTAGGCAGTACCAGTTGTGTCGATAATTGGGCGAAACTTGGGCAGATTCACAAAATCTTTGTGTGTTTTCGGTAACCCATGGGCGCGTGCTGGTCTCGTGGATTTGGGTTTCACTTCCTTCAATTCATCTTCAGTAATTTCACCTCGACGATGAATTGTGCGCAGGTAATTTTGCAGGGTGCGTAGTTGGGTCATACTGGGGTTCTTGCCTAGTTTGCGGAATTTCGTCCTAATCTCGAAGGTTTCATTTAGGCTGGTAATGTAGTCCTCCTTCCGTAGTAATACGACGCCGCTACCTTTATCAGGTTTCAAAATAGCGAAACGTTCTTTCAGTGTCTTCAGGATTTTGATTCGGTGGGCATCAGAAGACAGTCGTTTGTCACTGAAGTCCAGTATGTTGCATGACATGGCTCGGATAGCATTTTTGACACGTTCTCTCTTAATGTAACCCTTCGGTAGCAGTCCATGGTAATTTAGATGTTCCCAGAATGTTTCGGCACATATGATAATGTCTGAATCTCTCGGGGACGTAGCAAGGCCATGTTTTAAGCCAAAACGTAGAATGTCTTCTTCGTATCTGGAAATCGTTTCATTGGTGAGATTAAGGATAATGGTGTTCGGGTTGTCTTTCAGGCCGAGTGAAATAGAGTGTTCTTTGAGTAGTGCGGTGAATTTCTTCTCCTGGCGTTGGATATGGGCAGCGTTGATTTTGTCCACAGGCTTTCTGGCGATGTGTTTGATCGTGGTGGCTTTCATCCAGGTAGTGCTGTTCATCAGTTGTGTTTCTAACAAGGCATTTTCCCTCCTGAGTTGTCGAACTGCGAGGACCTTAATTCTCACGGATGGCTTCTTTCAGTAGTCGTTTGTGGTATCGGCTACGTAGTCTGGGGCCTTGGATCGCAGATTAGCCCAGCGGATGAACTTCGGCGTGATGTTGTTGTCCCGACACTTGTTCAGAAACTTGAGGTCAGATTCAGCCTTCGTCAGTCGTCTGTAGCTCTTTTGGTAGGCTACTGTGTGTTGGTGAAGGATGGGGTCAGTGGCTCGGAGCGTTGACCAAAATCGTGTTGATCCACTGATAAGCTTGGCATAATGCAGAAGCAAAGTAACTCCGAATAAACTTAATAAACGCATGGTGACAGTCTCAATATTTCGACAAAATTTTATTTGTCATCTTCAGGATGTGATCTAACAGCAGTTACAGGCTCTTATATACAAAACGACTAACAAAGACTGAAATGGTTCGATACACAAAATTAGAGGGCAATAGCCAATCAGAAAATATGTGAACATAACAATTAAGGTAAACATGAGTGGCAAATAGACATGACAAGGAATACACACACTAAATAGGCCTGACAATACACAATCGAAATGGCAATAGTTTGATCAGGATAATAGATACGGATGGTGATTTATTGAGGTGTGTGAATGTGTATAGAGTGGCAGCAGAAATGTCAATCAGGGGAATAAACACAAGTGAAACAGAGATTAGAAAAATGTATTAAGTTGATTAGAGAAACGTAACAAAGGTACCTAAGATTGAAATCGGAAATAAGATATAGAGAATTGGATAGTTACAGAACGGGAAATGCTGAACTATATGGGCGAACTATATTAGGCTATTAATTAACAAGATAAGAAATACACACACCACAGAAATGCTGGATGGTTGTATTATCTTATCTAAACAGTGATTGATGGAATAAAATATATAAAAATTGAAATTGGAAACAAAATACCAAAATAATAAACAGTAGTCTACCTGAATAACTGTAGCTCTTTCGAAGCTTTTACACCACTGTTAAGTTTAGGATTTGAGCGCCGAATAGCTAGGGCTTCCTTAAATAACAAGACATTCCAGTGATCCGCGGAGTCGATACCTTTAGCGTTAGACAATAAGACTGAGGACAATGGGCAATATAGAATACCTTCGAATCTATTAGGTAAATCAAGTAGGTCTTTAATATGTTGGAAGTGCTCACAACTGAACAAATGAGAATGGATTTCGCTGTTGCCTTTACTATGTTCCTTTAGTCGTGTTTCAAGACAACGCTCAGTTTTTCCGATGTAACTAGAATTACAACCAGCACAGGTAAATTGGTACACAATATCACTTCTAAATTCATGCGGAGTCTTGTCTTTAATGTTGATAATTGCACTGACTTTAGTGGCTCTCCAATGAACAATGATCTTCACTGGCTTTGTGAGAAGTCTGCGAATTTTGCTTAAATATCGTTTGACTATTCGTTCTCCCTGTGGACCAACGTAAGGGAATTTAAGCCAGATTTTAGGTTTGTCGTCTTTAGGTTTATCTCGAGGCGCACAAGCCAAACGGGTGGTGAACTTTTTGACAAGTTTTTCAACTGTAGATTTGGGGAAGCCATTCCAAGACATAAAGTCTTTAATAACACTCAACTGATTGTTGAATAGCGAAACAGTACTACAAAGTTTGTGAGCTCTAGTTATAAGTGCCCGTATCCAAGCAGTTTTTTGTAGTCCAAGGTTGAAAGCTGTCGAAATGAACATACTGGCCGGTACAAGTGGATTTTCGGTATATTGAGGTTGTCATTCCATTGCAGATTTTGATATCGAGGAAATGTACATCAGTATAAGCGTCAAATGTCTCGTGGGTAAACTTGAGCTGTGGGTTGAAAGTGTTCAGTGCCGTCAAGATTGATTTGAAATCAGCAGGTTTGGCTAGAACAAGTGTGTCGTCCACATATCTGCAGTAGAATTTAACCGTTCCATCTTGGACCAGTTTATCCACCACTGTCTTTTCTAGTTCAGTCATGATGATGTTGGCGAGGGTCGGCCCTAGGGGGGGAACCCATCGATACACCGTCCACTTGCTGATACAATACATTGTTGAACGAGAATGGGGTTTTAGTAGAGGAGTCCAACAACAGTTTTTTCAGGGTAGTCTTTCGGATAGTGGTTGTAATTACCTTCTGTTTATATATACGGTCAAGAATGATATTCACTACTTTCCTCAGAGGCACATTGGTGAACAGCGATTCGACATCGAAGGAAACAAAGCGATAGCCTTCATCGAATAAATTTCGTGGAATTTCTCGAATACGTTGGGCTGCATCAAAAGAATCAGATAGTGAGTATTCGTTATCCGTTAATGGTTTCAATAGTTTCGACAGGAATTTACCTACTTTCGAGTAGGCAGTACCAGTTGTGTCGATAATTGGGCGAAACTTGGGCAGATTCACAAAATCTTTGTGTGTTTTCGGTAACCCATGGGCGCGTGCTGGTCTCGTGGATTTGGGTTTCACTTCCTTCAATTCATCTTCAGTAATTTCACCTCGACGATGAATTGTGCGCAGGTAATTTTGCAGGGTGCGTAGTTGGGTCATACTGGGGTTCTTGCCTAGTTTGCGGAATTTCGTCTTAATCTCGAAGGTTTCATTTAGGCTGGTAATGTAGTCCTCCTTCCGTAGTAATACGACGCCGCTACCTTTATCAGGTTTCAAAATAGCGAAACGTTCTTTCAGTGTCTTCAGGATTTTGATTCGGTGGGCATCAGAAGACAGTCGTTTGTCACTGAAGTCCAGTATGTTGCATGACATGGCTCGGATAGCATTTTTGACACGTTCTCTCTTAATGTAACCCTTCGGTAGCAGTCCATGGTAATTTAGATGTTCCCAGAATGTTTCGGCACATATGATAATGTCTGAATCTCTCGGGGACGTAGCAAGGCCATGTTTTAAGCCAAAACGTAGAATGTCTTCTTCGTCTCTGGAAATCGTTTCATTGGTGAGATTAAGGATAATGGTGTTCGGGTTGTCTTTCAGGCCGAGTGAAATAGAGTGTTCTTTGAGTAGTGCGGTGAATTTCTTCTCCTGGCGTTGGATATGGGCAGCGTTGATTTTGTCCACAGGCTTTCTGGCAATGTGTTTGATCGTGGTGGCTTTCATCCAGGTAGTGCTGTTCATCAGTTGTGTTCCTAACAAGGCATTTTCTCTCCTCAGTTGTCGAACTGCGAGGACCTTCTCACGGATGGCTTCTTTCAGTAGTCGTTTGTGGTATCGGCTACGTAGTCTGGGGGCCTTGGATCGCAGATTAGCCCAGCGGATGAACTTCGGCGTGATGTTGTTGTCCCGACACTTGTTCAGGAACTTGAGGTCAGATTCAGCCTTGGTCAGTCGTCTGTAGCTCTTTTGGTAGGCTACTGTGTGTTGGTGAAGGATGGGGTCAGTGGCTCGGAGCGTTGACCAAAATCGTGTTGATCCACTGATAAGCTTGGCATAATGCAGAAGCAAAGTAACTCCGAATAAACTTAATAAACGCATGGTGACAGTCTCAATATTTCGACAAAATTTTATTTGTCATCTTCAGGATGTGATCTAACAGCAGTTACAGGCTCTTATATACAAAACGACTAACAAAGACTGAAAAGGTTCGATACACAACATTAGAGGGCAATAGCCAATCAGGTAATATGTGAACATAACAATTAAGGTAAACATGAGTGGCAAATAGACATGACAAGGAATACACACACCACATAGGCCTGACAATACACAATCGAAATGGCAATAGTTTGATAAGGATAATAGATACGGGTGGTGATTTATTGAGGTGTGTGAATGTGTATAGAGTGGCAGCAGAAATGTCAATCAGGGAATAAACACAAGTGAAACAGAGATTAGAAAAATGTATTAAGTTGATTAGAGAAACGTAACAAAGGTACCTAAGATTGAAATCGGAAATAAGATATAGAGAATTGGATAGTTACAGAACGGGAAATGCTGAACTATATGGGCGAACTATATTAGGCTATTAATTAACAAGACAAGAAATACACACACCACAAAAATGCTGGATAGTTGTATTATCTTATCTAAACAGTGATTGATGGAATAAAATATATAAAAATTGAAATTGGAAACAAAATACCAAAATAATAAACAGTAGTCTACCTGAATAACTGTAGCTCTTTCGAAGCTTTTACACCACTGTTAAGTTTAGGATTTGAGCGCCGAATACATGTAGCTAGGGCTTCCTTAAATAACAAGACATTCCAGTGATCCGCGGAGTCGATAACTTTAGTGTTAGACAATAAGACTGAGGACAATGGGCAATATGGATGGCTAAGGCTGCCCTAGATAATGAGGTTGATCCTTTTGGAATCCCATATAGCGATTTGAGACGCTTCATGAGTTAAAAAAAACTGTAGGCTATACTCATCTGAACAACCGGAAATGCTTCGATCAAGCCATGATCAGGCGATATAGAATCGGCCATACACGATTAAGTCACGAACATTTACTAAAAAAAAAGAGCCAGTCCCAAGGTGTATTAAATGTCACGAAGATCTCACAGTGAAACATATTCTTATCGACTGTATAGATTTTAAGATTGAAAGAGATTCTTTGTATCGAGCAGCTACTTCAGAAGATCTTTTTAGTCGGGTGAAAGAAGACTGAATCTTAGGTTATCTGAGAGAAATCGGATTGTTGCACAAGTTTTAATGTGTGTATGTTATAATGTGTTGAATTACTAAGTTATTAATTTGAATACTTAGAATTTTGTTTGATCGTCGCTATATAGCTGAAATATTGCTGAACCTTAATTCTCTCTTTCTCTCTCTAGATCGGCATTAGCTAAACATAGAATGGCGCTATCTGTACAAAGAAGGTCCTATCTGAACATAGAACGGCGCTCTCTGACGTCATATCATCAAACGCAACACTCCACCAAATAGGATTATACCGACATATATTTTCTTATGTATTCCGGCCCCGCTTTATGAGACCGCTACCAACAAGACTGATACTTTGGCTGAATTGTGACCACGAATGATTTTTTCCCATGTTATAGACCGAATCATTCAAGCTGACACCAACCCTGCTGACTGATGCCCGCTCTACGAACCGGTATAGATAGGTTATACTGACGATAGTTTAATATTGGATATTATACCCATGGACAATGAACTGTAGGCCTAGTTTTTGTTATAAATGAGCAGTTGATCCCGCGTTACAGGTGCAGCTGTACGACAGATAATATTTCCATAATATCAATATTGTATTATTAAGTAGCTGTCGCTCCAACGCTCACCACTTAAGCTTGCTGAAAGCGCATCGACAGCATTTCCGCTATGTTTTATCATTTCCCTCTAACTGTGGATCAATTTATTGTTTTATTTGTTGGCATTGCTAATAACAAAGAACACGGATCAACGAATTATTGACCCGTCTTCTATATAATATATATTTGTATAAGCAGATATCTTTCGTGTTGCAGGAACGCTGTGTCAAATTTATTCAAGATCTAGCAAGGTACTTACGTTTATTTAATGATCTCTACTCAATTTTGGTCTATCCTAGAGTCGTATTAGGAGGTGTCATAAAAGTGTCATACTAGGAGGTGTCATAATAGTACCGCACTAGGAGCTGCTTAGATTATTGTCACGTAGAAATTCCCATCTTGGTCATAACAAGATGTAAACATCTATCTTCTAATTGTATGAACGCAAATTAGTTTCTTGCAGTTTCGAAGAAGCTGTTAGTTACTTGCAATTTCGAAGAAGCTGTCAGTAGTTTCTCTGATTCTCAGCATGAGGTAGCAATGGTCGTGTCTTCAAAATTCTCGATATCTCTGTGACGATTTTGGTGACTGTTGCTTTCGAGCAACGATGCTCACAGCTCCACGTACAGTGGAGTATTGAAAAATAGCGCCAAAACTCCTGTAGCATACTATCGTATATTTTCATCAGTCGTATATTTTCATCTTTTTGTGATACTTCTCACCATGCAGTCATCTCATGTTAGAGCTGGGTGACAAAAACGCTCTGTGAGATCTCCTGAATATGTACAGAGTTGTGTAGATTATGTCCAATTCTATGAAGCTATTAGACATGATGCCGGCGTACGAATAAGAAATCATATTGCCCCACAGACAAATATACTGACTGCATATTTCTAAAATCAAAGTGATCCCTGTGATGATTTGTAACCCAGCCACGATTTTATTGTTGCTGTACATGTGGATATCTTGGTTGACATGATCACACGACCCCTAGCACCAGCTGGAGCGATATTAGATATACAAGTTTCAGCGCGATGATGTAATAGCCCTATCAAGACGTTTGTTGGAAAATGATGAATTATGTGACCGCCAGATAGAAAAAACGGCCAAAATGAGGAAGTATTTATGAAATGCAAGTTCTTATTCAGAGCAAAATACCTTTAAGGACTGACGCCGACCAAGCGCTCCATTCTCCACCATGTTTACAAGTCACAAAACTACAATCACAATGATTTTTACAGGGGGCAATCCTCGGGGACGAAACGTCCATCACCAGAATCTCCCCATATGCAGGTAACGATTAAACGCAGTATTGAAAGGACTGTGGTAATTAAACGATGCCTAGGTAGTGACAAGAGGAGAGTAGGACTTCAGAGACTGACTGCATATTCTGACTGCATATTTTTAACAAAAGTGTTCCCTGTGATGATCTGTAACCCAGTCACGTTTTTATTGTACCTGTTCATGCCTACATCTTGAACGACATGATCACACGACCCCTATCACCGGTTAGGGCAAGTAACTAATTTGCGTTCAAATTATTAGAAATCATGCCAATTAGCGAGACCAAAACTGTCCTACAGTTAACGTAAGAGTTACCTATCCTCCTCGAAAGTGCTCAACAGAATAAGTCTTCACAGGCTCTTGAACATAGCACTATACGATGAACTGGAATCATAGCCATTTCAAGAGACAGTAGAGCCGGTTGCGGTAAAATTTGCGTTGACTGGAGAGTTTTGTAGACTGACATGCTACCCATGCACCAGCAAATTGCAAACCCAATAAAGCGCTTGTATTATTAACGAAAGGCTGATGGCTTCAATGATTTTGTGGGTATTACGAAGAAGCTATGCACGTCGACATAAAAGATTGTTTCAATAGTTGCCCCATGGCCATTTGTTTGTCTATTACATCCTTCGATCGACTAAAACCTCCGGCCTGCCCTCTTGGTCGCAATTTGACGTTTTTTGCCATTCATAATACATTAGTAGGCAGGTTTGGGAATATCCAATCAATATAGCTGTTTATATAATATGGGTCCTTTTTCGTGAGGAAAACGTGATTTCATGCCGTCCCATAATTACATATGCATATAAACGGCTTGCGTTTCATAAGAGGTTTTGCTCGGTGGATCATCTGATTTCAACGTCTTGTATCCAGGCACGTTTTGTTAACCATCTTTTATAATGCTTAACGTTCATGCTTTATATGCCTCCGGAGCATTTCTGAGAAAGATAGGGTTGGATATTATTTTAAGATGTCATACTCATTCAGCTGTATTGGCGTAGACAGTGGCTACATATGCATGTAGTTAGAGCTCCAATTTGAACTTTACTTATACCGCTATAGCGTGTTAACAGGAACGACATGACGATACTAATACCTGCGCTGTTGTTTTTTCAAGTAGAACAGAGCATAATTCCCTGGACATACAACATTATCAATCTGTTTCCGCATACTGAGTAACGAAAAACTGGGATAAAAAAACGTTTTTGCGTTCGTGAATGGCTCGGCATCCTCGCTCCTCCAAAGGCAGGCACATACGATGCCTCTGACTAAAATACCACACCCAGTCTTTATTTCGTGAATCATTCATGAGTATACGTCACGCTTGTATTATGTCGTTTCCTAGTTCCTACGTTGGCCATGACAAGATGTCAGCATCTGCCTTCTAATTGCATGAACACAAATTAGTTACTTGAAATTTTGAGGAAGCTGTTAGCAGTTTCCTGGAATCTCCGCATGAGGTAATAGTGGTCGTATCTTCAAAATTGTGTGTATCTCAGTGACGACTTTGCTTGCGACTGTTTCTTTCGAGATACGATGCTCAAGCCGCGTACAGTGGAGCTTTGAAATATAACGTCAAAAAATCCTGCATCAAACTATCGTATTTTGTCATCAGTCATTTGATGTTAGAACTCGGTTCAACAAATACGTTCTGTGGTATGTTGTGAATCAGTGTGGGTCTGTGTAGATTATGTCGAGTTATGTTGGGTTATAGACACAGATCATGTCCGATTCAGGCGGGTTAGATCGAGAGTATATAAACTGGCTGTAAATAAATGTTCTAAGTGGGATATCTATTCTACATTTGCAAGTCATTTTAGTTAGCTAGATCAAAAGTGTCCTGCAGTCTAATACGTATGTGAGAGTTATCTATCCTCCTCGAAAGTGCTCGATACGATAAGCCTTTAAGGGCTCTTGAACATAACAGTATACGGTGAACTGGAAATTTCGCCATTTCACGAGACAGTGAAGCCGGTTGCCATACAATCTGCGTTCAATGGAGAGTTGTGTAGACTGGCATGCCACCATGCACCCGCAAATTGCAAATCCAATAAAGCGATTGTATCATTAACGAAAGGCTGATGGCTTCAATGATTTTGTGTGTATCACGAAGAAATCCTTCAAAAGCCATACACGTTGACATAAAAGGTTGTTTCAATAGTTGCCCCGGGCCATTTGTTTGTTTATTACATCCTTCGATCGACTAAAACCTCCGGCCTTCCCTCTTCGCCGCAATTTGACGCTGTTTTGCCTTGCATAATGCATCAGTAGCCATGTTTGAGAAGATCTAATCAATATGACTGTTTATATAATAGGGAATATTGTTCGTGATGAATACCTGCTTTCATGCTCGTTCCCTAATTATATATGCATATTAACACAATTGTTCCCGATTGCATTTCATAAGAGGTTTTGCTCTCTGGATCACCTAATTTCAGCGTCCTGTATCTGGGCACGTTTTGTTAACCATCTTTTAGTATGCTTGACGTTCACGCTTTACAGGCCCTTGGATTATTTCTGAGAAAGAGGGGGTTGAATATTACTTTAACATGCCTTACACATTCTCGTGTGGTGCTTACGAGGGTTATACCTTGACATTGTGTTAACAAAAGCAAAACATGATGATACATGGGTTTTTTTCATGTAGAGCAAAGTACCCTGAACCTTGGACCCTCCACTCACATTGTGTTTGGTTGTGTTAAAGCGAAACGCCTTTGAAATCTTCAACGTTGTCTTACGACTTCTCTTTAAGCCTTTCATCGTATGACCATTTTCAGTATTTGGTACAGAGTTGCCAACTGTAATTATCGCTTTTTAGTATCATATTTCGCCTTAACATGGTTTATGCCTTCTGGCTACTGACAAAAAACGAAGCTGATGCAAAATCTTAACGAGGCATGAACTTGAGTGTAATTTTCCTGGTGGTAATATATAGAAAAATGTGTGTTTCTTATCCAGTCTTTAATCGACATGTTTTACGCAGTCTAGTAAATGCATCAAAACGAGAGTTCTACACGCCATATGCAGGACCTTATAGAATATTACTATCGGAAATTGAATAGTTGGCGATGTCGAAATTGTAATCGTCTCTCTTGCTATAATGTCGAGCGTGCATCCTGGTCATTTTCATAACCATAAGCGTCCAAATATCATGTCCCATTCCGACTATAGAGCGTTTTCTTCAAATCCAGTGGTGGTGGATATGTATCATTCATGACAAGACGTAAATAGTGATTATTAACAGCAAGAATATCGTCTTCACAGCGGTTGGTGAATAAAGAGGAGCGGGATTTGAACGATTTCGTGTAATTTCTGCATATATCTCTAAAAAAAACCCAGACTAGTGCATAATAATTTTATGCCCATCGGAATACCATTGTGCTGTTGGTATACATATATCCTTTATGTACTGAACTGAAGTACACTGGCGATGTACACTGTTAGAATGGTTTAATCGAATTTACCCCTCACCCCCGTCAATCCCATCCCAGTAGGCGGAATTTCCACCCAATAATATTGGACAGGATATCTGGACAGACCAATTACAGGTCAGTGTGGGAGAGTTTATAAATTTTCGACCTTGCCCTAAAATATAAACTTTCTCACACTAGCCGTGCCTCAAATATACATTGAGCACGACTACGAAAACATCATTTCATAAATAAATTAAGCCTATACATATAGGCGTATCCATAACCGTGTCAAAAATAACAGATATATAGGCCTGTCAAAAGGGGTGTACAATTTGTAACAATCGAAATAGTTATATGCTGCTGGTATATGGTGCTATTTATTTCATATAGATATTAATAATGAGAAATTCAAGCAACTGGATAAAGAAATAAGCACCCATGAACCATATCATTTAATATTAAGAACTGAAGAAAACATTGACATAATTATATCGATGATCGATTTTCTGGACCATTGAGATGAATATATTGGTGAGCTAGATACTGCAACTGTTCTAGCACAGTTGCCACCTGAAATCATATTTATTTCCGCAAAAAAAATAAATTATATGTTCCATATTCCTATGGATCGGCACGAGTCTACTTTCACTTTTTTTATAATGATGATGGTAGCTGTGTCAGTGAATCATGGCCACAATACTGATCAATATGGGACCAATACATCAAGGTCACACTCAATAGCTGTACATTCAGGAAATGGCTCCGACGTCCGCTTCTGAAGCTGGTCAATAGGAAAACCGGAAGTAGAATTAATTGAATTCTGGTGCCAGGCGGTCGTGTCCATAAAGATGATTAATGGAAATCTTGGAGGTAACGCTCACCTGCCGACCTGATGACGTTTCTATGACAATAGTTTCGTCATCCAAATTTCGGGTGATTCACATGTCATTCGTATTGCCCTAATTCTGTTATTTTATGGGGAAATGACCAAAAGAGCATTCTGCCAAACTTCGCCACAAATGACCTGAAAGCAGTCTTTTCATGTTTATCCTAGTATTTGGTATCCAAACTGATCGAGAGTTATTATGTTGGAAAGCCAAAGCGCAGCTCGATTACTTCCGTTCGGCGACCGTGTTTAAGAAATTCTTTTCTTGCTTGAAATTGGCAAAACGCAAGTTTGTAATCACCAAGCATGTTACTCGAAGCAAAGCTGTCTGTATATACGGAGTACCCATGGATTTTACTGGATTCTTGTTTTCTTCTGTGTTTGTACATTCTCACCGGGATATTATACCTGAACTGATTAGATATTTCGCAGACCTCCCAAGACGCATGCCTCTGCCCCTATCTTGATAAAAAAAAATTTCGACTATACTTCAAGTAAATATTATGTAATGTACACATAATTTCGTTGTTCATATAAATCTATGACCGTCGGCTGCATAGTCAAATGCAGATTTGATGTAGAGGATTATAGTAGATTTAATAATTTATAACATTACACCTGCTATTATGATCAACATAAATAAACGCTGGAAAGTGTTTCAAATTATTATGTGATTTTTACATGTGATCTTGGAACATCCAGCAGCCGAGTTCGCAAAACGCAAATTAGCCTAAGCTTAACAGAGGAATGAACTAAAGCCAAAGCACGTATTGAATATTCTATGCATTTTGTAGCTGTGGCTAGAAACGTTCGTAAGCACTCACTTCATGAAGACTATTAGTTATCTGCGACGCGTTGATTTTTACCTGATTGACATTGGCATCATGTATATAACATATAATTGGTTGTTTCCCTTCCATATCTAAAAAAATACAATATTGGCTCATCTCTATCACGTGGAATGTATCGATCTATAAAATTGAACAATCATGTTGTTAAAAAGTGCACCTTTTCTTACTGAACTAATGCTATGTAACTGGTATCACTAGTGAAAACTCACTTGTGTTTCATAGCCAGTACATCCGACAAGATATATTTCTGAAATATATGTACATCGGCGAAAATCTACATAAAAGAGAGTTCCTCTTGTCTATAGCTAATTCTTACAATCCACATCTATACTAAAAACCTGAGATTATAAACAAAGTTTAACGTCATATTTCTGGCGTTTCCTTCAAAAAAAAGTAACAAATCCATGAAGAGACAAACCACAAGAACCACTATATTTTCATACGCACACCTGTCCAGTATATCATTTTCAGAGCAGGCATCGTTGATGGTGAACTTTATTGTTCAACTTTGGATCAATAAATTTTACGTTTTCATTGATAAGAAGGGTACCACCCTGAATCAGACTATTTTAACATCTGTACATTTTAGACTGTTCAGTGTCTGATAGAGTCTGGACGAGACAATTCAACTAAATTTTCCAAGGAATATACTGACATAGTGAGCAATGACATTGTTTTCCTATATTGTCATTTTTCTTAAATTATATTTCTGAGCAGTTGTGTTTATTGTGAGTTCAATATTGAACCTACCAAACTTAATGATATTGCGTATGGTATGAGTGTGTGTTTCGCCGAGCCAGCGTTATTCAATATTTCAGAGTTTCCCGAGAGCTCGTAGCGATGGTAAATTACGTTTCATTCATATATTCAATAGTCGTGCAGATTGGAAGAGCGATATTACAAAATGGCAAGCTATTGGCGACGATTCGATTGCTGCGCTTTTCCGCAATGAAAGTTAAATGAGTAAATTGCAGCTGTCGACATAATTATGTTGATAAGCCTCAGCTCGGGGATTCTATGTAAACATTATGTAAGAATACATGATAGCTGATTTTGCTGATGTCTTATGGGTATATAGTCAAATGCTATTAGGCGATACTCACAGATCGCACCATGATCTATCATTCAACATGTTGGGTCCACTATCCAGTCTGGCCTGATTCAGCACTCCCCGTTTATATTTACTGACGCTGGAATCTAAACCTTCCCTATGATTTACAATAAATACCGTAGTTTTCTGATATAAAAAAAGTATACATGTAGAACTCCCGTAGGGCAGCGTAATAAATCTGATTTTTTTGCGTAAATCTCCCTGTTAAGCCCCATCTTATTCATTAATTACGAGTTTCTATGGCAGCATGGTTCCTGTTCTGTATCCGTATGTCAATGACTTTACCATGGGGTTGTCATTGGTGAGAATTTGTCGACAGGAACATTGCGGTACCTTGCTGGCATCAATGCAAACATGCGCACGATTCAGTGATATAGCTTCTTGCGAGGAGTGTCACGGGAACATGGTTTTTCAATTATTCTGGATGGGTTTTTTAATGGATTATGGTTACATATGGAATGTCGTATGTGACGACAATATGTAAATAATTTAGGACGTGTTCAGCATTGAGACGGTTGCTACATAAAGGTGCGTTACGTTATCGATGAGACTTTCATCAGCCGACCAATAATATATATTCCATGTAGCTGGTGTTGCTAGACTTGCTAGCGCTTGTGTAACTCAAACTATACCCAAACGCAAGTACTCGGTTTTACTATGCTTTGAAACTATTTGGGTGTAACTCGAGCGGTCGTTAAAACATATGAAGGATGTTTGTCGTTATGGGTGTCATTTTCGTGGCCAGTCGATCGCGTGAGAAAACGCCATTAACCTATTTCTAATATTTTGTAATTATTAAACGCAACATTAAAAGGATGGTTGAAAACTGACACGAAATCATATGACCCAACTGGTAATTATACTGAATGCATATTCTAAAAACATCTCAAGAACAAAAAGTGAACCTTGTGCGGATTTGTATCCCAGCAACGCTTTTATTGTAGCTGTTGATGTGGATATCTTGAAAGTCATGACCACACGGCCCCTAGTACCGGCTTGAGCTGTATTAGATACAAATATTTCAAAGCGATGCTGTAGTAGCTCTATCAAGTCACCTGATGAAAAATGATGCAATTTGTGACCATCAGATAGTAATAAACAACATTATCGAGGGAGTATTTACTGAACGCAAGTTCGTATTCAGAACAATTACCTGTGAGACCCGACGCCCGCCAAGCTCTTCATTCTTCACCTTGTTGAGGGGGGAGGGGGGGGGTGGGTATCATGTTTCTCCCACCAAATTTTCTACCCTATCTGTGGAATGACAAAACATGAGAGCTGACGCTCAGTGACTTTGTATTTTATCATATTGGGGTCATTTTGCGCCTATTTGCATTATCCCACGGGCAGAGGATCGGGTAAATTGAAAATAACGACCATGTGGGGAACCAGAAAAGTGATGTTTTCCCCATTTTTCTTCGAAACTCCTACTTTTCTGTTGGCAAATGTGGACAAAACTATTTTATTTCACATCAGACTGTGACGTCATCAAAGCGGCCATCTTCGATTGTTTTACATTTTCTGGTAGCGCTTGATCAAAGAGTATAGTGGAATAAGTTTCAGCTTCCTGGCTCAACGAGTAAGAAAAATATTTACGAGTGTGTCCGTGCGGGAAGAGAGGGGGTGGTGGGCAAATGCCTCTCCCCAGGCCTGAAAAAGTAAAAAAAACCAACAATGTCAGGTACGGTTAATGATATAAATGTTCAGATAGACTACATGTATACGAGAAAAAGGCAATAAGGGTTAGAGACGAAATGATTTTAACATATACTCCTGGAGGACAGTGTCTTACTTCCCAAACTGAATTGTTTCAACTCTCGAATTGATTGGTTGAATATTTGATAATTTCACTGCTTCCTTCCAATGTGTTACATGTATATGGAGAAATCACTATTTGTCGTAGTAAGTTGATTCAGTAATTTCATGCACATAGATACAATTCGGGATAAGATTTTAATTATCAAATTTATTATTTTAAAATTAGCTGTGTATGTTCCAATATGTTACATGTAGATCATTCCTGTGGGGCAATGTTCCGATGTATTTGTGGGTTGATAAGGTGTCACATCACCTTTTATTTACCATCATTCAAGACACATGGATTTTACACTGCCAAAAATACCCTACTTATTTAAGATAATGCACTAAAATTTTCTTGAAATAAGATAATTTTTACTCAAAATAAGTTAAATTTTAAGAAAATTTTAAGATTTTTTTTTCTTGTTGAAGTAAAAGTTGGAGTGGGGTAAGTATATTTTACTTAAACAAGAAAAATTTAAGATTTTTTCTTAGAAAAATCTTCTTTTAAAAAAAATTCTTAATTTTTTCTTAAGTAAAATATACTTACCCCACTCCAACTTTTACTTCAACAAGAAAAAAAAATCTTAAAATTTCCTTAAAATTTAACTTATTTTGAGTAAAAATTATCTGATTTCAAGAAAATTTTAGGGCATTATCTTAAATAAGTAGGGTATTTTTGGCAGTGTATTACCGGTAATTTCCAAATACACCGGTCCTGTCCCCTGGTAAACATTTCGCCCTTGCCTTTTCACGCATTCTTGTGATGCTCTTGATTCTATATCTCGACAACCACTCACAGAAAAATAAACTATGACAATCGGACCGAAAAATATTATCCGTTTCGTCTCCAGTCGGATGTCCGGAATGAGATCAACAGACATCGGTAACAAACAGTGTGTATGTGTCTGGGGGGTGTAATGAATCTAGAACAATCTCTGGAGGTCTCTGGTACCATGAAAGAGAGATGTATCGATGAGGATGTGACGTCGTGTTGAATGAACATTGAATTAATTAGGATGGAGCGGTTTTTGATCCATATTTCTAGCCTAAAGCTTGTGTACTGTATTTTCGACTGAGTCTGGTGCATTGATCGATGAGGAGAAAATAAATTGAACAGCACGTTTCCGCCCAAGGGATATTTGGTGATTAGCATACCGACAGCTTCGACATGCGATTTTATATGTTGTGGACTTTTTGGACATAGCAAAATTGGGCATGAGTATGTTTACAGTATGGTTCAGAATAGCTGTAACCGCCTTCGTCTTCCGCCTACATGTTCCATGAATAGAAACACTCCTATAGATTGGATTATATAACAGAAACAGCACAGGGAAGACCTTTCTCGATCAGGTCAGCTCATACTACTAGTCTCAAAATGGTCCAGCATTGAGAGTCTCAATCAAAGCGTGGTTCATTTCAGGTATACGAACATTGAGATAAAAGAACAGTTGTCATAACAGGATTTCATAACAGGATTTCCTTGTTGCCTCTTCATAATCTTAATTGTACTCTAGACTTCTAACAGTTTAATATGTTCAAGTGTCAGAGTCTGATTTTATATTGAGCGGCCAGCCGTCGTCCATAGAGCAATCCCGCATCCATAATCGAGTATTGAATTCATAAAACAGTATTAGCAACAAGATCCTAGCTTGAACTATAAATGTATATATAAATCCAGACCATTTAAGACATATAAACATAGGCCAGTAATATTAGCAGAGGCCAGCGTATTGTAAGGCAGACTCGGTCGTAGCTGTTAATGTCAGACATTATGATGTTCATCGCGTCAATCCTTATTAGTGTCCAGTATTCTCTTTTCGATATCATTTTTGCCGAGTATCTTGTCTTCAATGAGATTGTTCATATATCAAGTTCTAAGCGGAATTAGATAAAAGTTAGGGAAAGGAGCACCGAAGTGAAGGCTCTTATCTTCTATATTCTTGGCTAACCAGTTTCTAGAAAATTGCTTTATGACGTTGATTGAAATCTTCACATTTTTCACACAAGTAGCAAATGCTACTAGGCGAGATACGTATACGCCATAAGCAGGCTTGTTATGGATTCGAATTGAGAGAAAGGTTTTCATCTTTATAGATATATCGTTCTGAATGTGATGTCTCATGTGGACTACCGGTTATTTCCTTCAAGGACAGGCTAAGGTAACCTTCACGGCGTCAAGTAACCAAAGAAAGAAGATCATCTATATATCGTTTGCTGAATGCGGTTGATCGGGCGCCACAGGTATTTGTTCTGAATACTAACTTGCATGCTATAAATACTCCTTCGTTTGGGCCGTTTTGTCAATCTGGTGGTCATACACTTCATCATTATCCAACAGATGACTTGACAGGGTTAGTGCATCTCCGTTCTGAAATATTGTTATATATATCTAATACCGCTCAAGCCGGTGATAGGGGCCGTGTGGTCATATCACTTACGGTGACCACCATGAACATCAGCAATAAAGTGTGGCTAGAATACAAATCATCACAGAGATCTCTTGTGATTCTGGTGATGATTTTAGAAATATGCAGAAGTATGTTTGTCTGTTCTTGTCTGTACACCGATATCTTCTTCCACCAGCTATTTATTGTTGCGTTTGATTGAACATTTCTGCGCATAGTTTTCATAACAGAATAAATATAGTGTCTGTCAAATCGGGGGCGCAGTTAGAACAGATTGGAATAGCTCTTCCGTAAGACACTTTGAATATTCACGTATCCATATATACTTTCAACGAGTTTATAAAGATAATAGCACAGTAATCCCCAAAATGAGTTTACTTCTTTTAGGGTTGTTTTTAAGAAGATAGACAGTTGTAAACTGGCTTTGTAAGGTATTTTATGCATTCTAGATGTCAAGTACCGGTTTGGTATATCGATGTTAGTGATCCAGAATGAAATACCTCTTTCTGTGAGAAACTCTTCGTGTTTGTTGCCTAAATCTTCAAGAGTAATGTCGTGAATGTTAATTCGTGAATTGTCAAGGAATTATTTATACGGAGGTGTAAATGTTTTGTGCATGAGGACTCGCCGTTGAATGTCGAGTCTGATGCCTTTATTTCCGTAGATATCTTCAACTAGGAAGTCAGCCGTTCACATAATAATGAACCAAATACCTCCACCATCGTCTTTTATGATGTCCTTTCAACCAATTTGTGTATTCAAGTAGCAAGCAGTAGACATTCGGTGGCGTCATTTATTGTTACCAATACACGAATAAACCGAACACACGAGTGAGCCCACATTGTGGAAGTGGAGTAATACTTGGATTTAGAGAGGTGTGATATCTGAATGAAATAGTGCTATCCTGGAATGCCACCCGACATGGCATTGCTGTAGCCCCATTGCCTAGCTTCAATATTTCTTAAACCAGTATCATTCCTCGAGAGCAGTGGCGATATCTTTCGAGGAGAACCCATATCTTTCCATCACCTTTGGAGTCTCTCTTCAGCACGTACATTCTGGTGCTAATTCAATCGATGGCAGGCACAGAGCCTAACGAGGTAATTAAAGCGCTACTTGCTGCTGCAGAGCGCCTTGCTGTCACGTTGAAAGACAAAGGAAGCTCCGGGTTAACTTTGGAATTTGGCTTTCCATCATCTGTGGAACAAGCTGGTCTCACTGTTCTGCCTCAGACGCTCTAATGTACAGCTTTCTAGTCCTTCTAGTCCGTTTTACATTCACTTTTGTCTCCGCGTGCTTGCCAAGTTGTTATTACAGCTGTCTCACACAGACGAGGATCTGTCTTTGCCATGGAAACGACCTTGACACTCAAAGCATTGCAACCACTTGTCCTGGCTACATCTATGGGTGGTTTGAGTTCTGCTTTGCTTATTCTTCAAAATTTCAACTTTTTCCATGTTAAAATGCACAAAATTATTTTATTTCACATCGGATAATTATTTACTGATTTGACCCAAATTTATGAATTATGAACATGGGCAATGGATAAATTTAATGAAAGTTTGCCACTGAAAGTGAAACCGCCCGGCGGTAAAGGGTAAGGGTTGACATATGTTGCCTTCGAGACTTTTGTATCAAATCGAAATCTTTCGACCATTTGTGAACATTGCGTCCGACGCTCACCGCTTAGACTTTCTTTTGCATTGTGCTTGCAAACGGAGAAATTGCATTGTGCTTGCAAACGGAGAAATTGCATTGTGCTTGCAAATGGAGAAATTGAAGCGATAAAGCACAGTTGATAAGATATGTCTGTGTAATGCTTATTGTGTGAATGATAACCTCTTACATCCGTAACATAGTTAGCTAGAAACAGAAGATAATTATCTACTGAGTGATGTATCATCCGTTATGATCAGTTAATGTTGACGAATTTGAAAAAATGTTTGGGAAATTGTTTCACTGGATGTTAAATAACAGTGGAGAGCAGATAGGTACATGTAAGTAAAGACATATTTGAGGGCTCATGTGTGTTGTACTGTCCATTCAAGATGCCCACATGAACAATCACAAAAACGCCGTGGCTGACATACAAATCATTATAGGAATATTTTTTTGTGTTCTTGGCATCTTTTCCCATCACCTTTAATTGTAGATGTTTCTGGTAAACGTTGTACCGTTGTTGTAGTCTTTTGTCTATCTGATGTCTGAATAATTTAATTATTATGTCAGATTATTAATAATATGATGACGATCATAACGTCACTGGCGGTTGTCATTTCTTTCAATCAAGCGACGCCGTGCGATAAGTCTTCATCGATATTGCAAACTTACATCCATTGTTGACCGGAGTAATGGATGCTTGTTGTCGAGTTGGACAAGTAGCATATACGTTCGAAATTTGATTGTATAAACTAAGTTTGAATATATCATTAAAGATAAGTTGTGAGGTGACATCTCGCTAAACTTGACATCGATTTCAAAGAAGAATCTTTCAGCATGGCTTAATAGTTGTCATTAACTCAGCTTGTTGATTGCAGTAGCATAATTGCAGCCGTGGTCTATCTACCTTCGACCACGGTATGTTGAAACTGTGTTGTGTTATTTGACATTTTCTTGATTTATTATGTTGTACTAGCAAAATAAAATTGTCTCTTTGACCCTACCCTATACACCACTAAGATATGCCTCAACTAAACGCAACATATATAGGTGGTAGAAAACGATGTCGGCGTACGGACATGAACTCATGTGACCCCACAGGTCAATATTCTATCTTAAAATACCACATGGACCAGAAATGTGAAATAGGTGTTCATATTGAGCGACACCCTAACCATCTCTCAACGGCGACATTTAAATTTACACATGATACAGTATTTTAATATATTTTTTTCAATAAGCCCTGGACAAGCTACTGGGCATTTATTCAGCATTCAAACAGTGCCATGGTTTGTTATACAGACACCCGCACAGTGCCAACATAGCCAGGGCTTACCGGGTTCTAGATAATACCATTAGTGATACATAAAATCATATACATAACATAAATAACGTAGACACGATTATATGATACATTAATGAGCGAAAGTGTTCTAGTAGGACCACTATGAACCGTTTGATTCGTATCTACAAGTGAAAAAGAAGAAAAATGAACCTTCTGAAGCATACCCACAGTGATTCACAACGTATCATCAGGTCATTTGTTCACTTCGGCTGAATGAGATTTTGACTATCGGGTTTTATTATTATAATTTTTTTTTCTCATAAAATGCCTTCCCCACTCTTTGGCCGAAAAAGAACGAAAGTCCATAGACAGGGTTTTTAAAACTTCTTCCTTTACTTGGTCAAAGCCAATAACAAGAATTTGTACGAGAACGACTGCCACCCCCGACCCTTTCTCCATCCTCCCGGACAAAAAGTCCAAGAGGATAGAAGAGGTTGAAGTGGCTCATAATATAGCCTTCAGATTAGTCAGTCCTTCAAATAATCATAGAGAAGCAAATGTATTTGTATTCCAAAACATGGTGGATCATGCGGGAAATTCACTATCAGAGGTAATATATAGTACGAAATACGCTTACTATAACGGTACAAGAAACCGTTTTCTGTTACTTCTATTCACGGTGCGTTTGCCTGTTGTTATTGTTTTACCACCATCCATGTTTACTGACATGCATACATAAAATTAAAAAGAGATGTTTGCCAGGGGGCTCCATTTCTTAACGAGGCCCTTTCCTAATTCATCACTACTAGACAAACTTTTCTCCATATCTCTCACTTTGTATATATATTGCTTCGGTCTCTCGAAGGCAGGAAGAGTCCCCCAGAATCTACAGTTGTATATGTGTTTCTTTACAAGCAATATAAGATGTTTCAACAGGACACCGTCCGTCCGTGTACTAAGAATGACCTGTTGGATTGACAATGCAGAGGGAAATATATTAAGTATCTGGAGCCAGTTTTCAAACTGTTGCCACAGTTTCTGGCTATGACAAAAGAACCAGAACAAATGAATTATTGTTTCCGTTTCTTGGCCACAAAAACTGCAAACTTTTGATTCTTAAAATAATCCTATGTGTTATTTGGAATTAAAATAATTGCAAACTAGACTGTGGGGTAGCATGGAATGCGTTTTTGTATGCCCAATCTTGGTGATTTAAGCCCAGCTTCAAAATCCATTTATTTTCTGTATCAACTGGTTTCACTTTTATAGTTCTCAATAAATGCTTATAGATAAATTTTACGGATTTTTGGTTAGTAATCTTATTTAACATACCATAACATCAATCTGTTTTAGCCTCGCTTTCGTTCCGGTGGAAATGTTGTGAATAATGGCGTAATATAAAATAAAATCTTTCTTTGCAACATCGAATTTTTGTCTGAATTGATCAAACGTTAAAAACAAACCGTACTCTCCAACTAGGTCGGTTAATTGGTACGCACATTTTGAACGCCACTGGGCGATTGTTTTCCATTCCGAAAACGAACTAAAATCATATAGCAATTCGTCTGTGTCTGGTAACCTTTCCTGTTTTACTAAATCCCTCCAAGCTGATAACACATCGCTCCAAAATGAATTATTTACATGCCTAATAAGTTCCTGTAACCCATCTGGGCGTAATCTCCAGGTCTCCTCTCTCGTTGGTTCTAAAATTTTCTCCACCATGACTCTATAGGCAGAGGAGTTACTTGTCATATTTTTTACCCACTTTACCTTTAGATAATTAGGGTCCTCCCTCCTCTACATCGCATATCAGAGTTTTCCGTTTTACTCTATCTGGACCCGCCCCATAAAAATTTATATAGAATGGTGTTAATATATTTAAATAATGCTGCAGGTGGGTTGGGCAGGACAGAGAATAGATGAGTAAGGAGCGGAAGGACGAATACTTTGATAACCGTTATCTTTCCCAACGGGGATATGTCGCGTTTAGACCAGATTCCTAACAGTTTTTGAATTTTGGTCTTTTTTTCTGCGAAAGAACCATACCTCTAATAGTTTGGATCCACCTGGATCCCAGCATTTTAATGTACATGTTTTGTTCCTGGTTCCAGTGGGTGATAAATGAGTAGCTATACTGACAAAGTTTTTCTACCTTCCAACAAAAAACGTCCTCGGCCCCCCCCCCCCCCATATTTTATTTTCATTTATGTCACCTCCATTGATCCCACCGGCATTACATTTCGATCAAAACTGTGGCCTAACCGGGGTATCGACCAGACAACTTTATATTCCTCGGCCCCAGTGGGCGTTTATACTATCCCAAGCACAGTTCAATTACGACAGAGCCATACATGTAGATATTACAGTGTGCACATGTACATTTTATGCTCTCGGACATCTGTTGGCGTTAAGTGCATCACGGTTTTGAACATTTCGTTCTGTTGTGTTACTCACAGTTACCCCCAATACCGTTATCACGAAGTTTCATGACAGACCATAACTGTGACCGTGTGGACCGGATAAACAAATATAGATGGTTACTAAAATTGTAGTAAGATGCCGTATCCGTCGTTCAGTGCTGCCTGAAGTAGCTTGCTGTGTGTCGTAGCTGTTGGTGGAGGACCAACTTTTTTATGGACGACGGCTGAATATTGAATGTTGAATCTGACTCTTGTATCCTGTTCTCCGCAGTGGTCTGTTGTCGTTTGTCGTCTGGTGGTGGTCGTAATCAGTTTTCCATCTTTGTCTGTTAATTCTGGCCTGTGGCCCATCATGTTGGCAGTCCTGACCTGTTGATTGCCGCGGCGCATTTTACATATGGTAACAACGTTATTGCCCAAGTTGAAGCCTGCACTGACTTCACACATGGAAGAAGTGTAAATTATTGCGTTTGTTTCGTTTTTCTCAATTAACGAGCGGGACACGAGGAATCACAGGTGGATCCTCGGTGTGATAGATCGACAGAATATAGGGCTTCCTATGAGAAAATATAGGGATGAGGGTAGAGGGAAAATGGCAGAATAGAGCAAGCTGACATCCCCCCACCTGAGGACATGTTAGGTAAAGGCCAAATACCCATATAGAAGACTGTAACATTGTGTTATTTATATCAGTTTCGGAAATGTCTATGAAATTAAGCAATGAAGCAGCTGGTAGAGCAGAAATGAGCTCACTAAATTTGATGTCCTGTCATTTCTATGTCCATTAATAATTGATCATTGTCTAATGCATTGGCAAGATAAATTTACTTGTGTAATGTTTAATTGTGTATTTAAAGCCATAGTTGCTAGAATACACTACTTTTACAGTGAAAATATTACCTGGAGAGACATATAATTTGTAAGGGAAAAGCACAGTTTCATTGCAGTTCCATGGTGTGTGTGTATTCATTTAACTTGATAACTTGGCATGTATTTTCAGGGTCAGTGGACCAGATCTTCGCTTGAAATAGCGAAATACTGACATACCCTCGATCACAACCTTGTACGACACTGTTAGCACTCAAACATGACCAGATAGGACAATTTTAATTCTAATTTTAATTCCAATAATCCATTCAATTGCAAGTATTATTGGTCAAAAATAGCATTTCAATGCAAGCGTCTGATTTGACATTCAGTAACCAACCATTGTCCATCGTTCTTCCTAAGACCGGATTAACACCAAAAGTATTAATTAACACAGGCTAGTCTGTTTTCAACGATACCGGTAACATATGGTGATGTTTTCTAAAGCTGAGAATATTTCTTATTTCCCAGGAATCTTTATACGCGTACGCTGAAATCGCATATTACGATGTGGCTGATAATCACTAGCAAATCTGGGAGGCTTGAGATGATGGCATATCTATCACCCATAAAAGTCAGGTGCTCCTGAGATAGCTAACAGTCACATTTCGTAATTTATATTTGAGTGCACTTCAGTTAATCCGATGTATAAAACAATCTGTGCTTGGTTATCTTGCTCCTTGCTTCCATACAGTGTCGATGTCGATAGGCGGATGGTAGCGATTTTTTTTGCGGATTTATCACGTTTTCGATAAGAATAATTATATTTAAAACTGAATTGTCATTAAAAAATAATATAATTGATTAAATTAATTTATCCGCTACACATCTCCCAAAGATGCAGCTTTTTTAGTAGTAGAACCGATCTATTGCGCATGAAGTGTCAACGCGTTTTGTCGCAAATGTGACAAGATACAAAAAATGTGACATAAAGCGTTGCATGTACAACTTATACTGCCAGAACTTAGGGCAAAACGTGTTGGCATGGTGCATGTCGACGCAAAATCTCACAACAGAATAACCACAAGATAACCTAATCATTTACCTATGCGAAACCTTTGCATACGTCTGCATAACAGAGAATAACCTTGAGATAACCTGCAGAACCTATTCCACCTAAATATGGGATAATAATTTTGAGGATACTTTGGAGCACCTTGGTCATGGAAATATCTGTACTGTAACCTTGTAAAAGATCATTACGAAGACATTTGGAGCACCTGAGTCATCTACGTATGCGTCGATGTTCCTTCGGGGTACTTCGTTCCACATTCCCTTCAATGACTTTGAAATCATTTTAAGTGGGAATATGCTTGGAACCTTGGAATGTTTGCAACCGGAGATGACTTAGCGGTTCCAAAATATCTATTTGTGAGAAACGCGTGCTTATGAGAGTGATATATAGCTGCCTTGTACGTTGTTGAAGGTCATTATAGAAACAGCGCTTTGAGTTCTAAATTATCTTGAATGCCATTGATAACTTGATTGTTCAAATTATTCCAAGGGATTCTCCCATACGTAGATAACTAAGGTGTCCAAACGATTTCCACTTATTGTCTTGTCACACAAATGACAATGTAGATAAGTTGATGAGTTCGGGTCTATTTCATATTTCACGTGTAGAATAATTTACATTTACGGGTGTCAGTCGTACGTATCTGGCCTGAACTTTTTAAGACCTGACGAGGCCAAGGAAGGAGCCATTTCGGCCCCCTAATTATTAGGACTGGAATGTAAAAATTCCAAGATGGTCGCATTTATGACTTTACAATGATATATGGTTACGAGTTATATTCGAAAAAGTCATTTTCTTTTAGATTTTTAGATTTTTTTTATTTATGTATTTTCTCCGAAAAAAACTTTATGATACATTAGCAAATATTAACCTGATGTGAAATAGAATAGTTTTCACCCACTTTCTTCGCGGAAAGACAGTAATTTTGAAGAAAAATGACGAAAACATCACTTTCCTAATACCCCACATGGCCGCCATTTTGAACTTACTCATGATCCTGGATCATGCTAATAGGCTAAAAATGACCCTAGTATGATAAACCATAAAGTCACGGAGTGTCAGCTCTCAATTTTTTGTCGTTCCGGAGGTAGCACAGAAAGTTTGATAGGGTTCCAATAATCCCCCCCCCCCTCCCCCAGGCCTGGTAGGGTTAAATGATGCTTGCTGGAATGATCCTGAATACCCTCCTCGCATACACAGATAACATACAGGTGCCTCAAAATATCTCAAGGAGTTTCTCCCATATGCAGATGACTAGAAGGTTCCAAAGATTATTGCTTCACTGCGGTGACCTAATGATTAGAGCGCTGGCCGAGGCCAGCCGAAGCGGTAGGTGCAGGGTTCAATCATACCAAAGGCTTGAAGATACTGATGGTGCTCATATGAACAGCCACATTCAAAGCTTGACTGAAATACATCTCTGATGACGACTTTACAACGAATATCATATGGATTAAGAAAACTGATCAGCGATACGGATTTGATATTTTTGGAACATGTGATGTCTAGTCGGCATCATTGAAAACTGTTGACCGCTTCTCTCTTGCAGGAAACTAGCCTTTGTTTATGTATATTATTATTGTCTTTTTAAATGTGTTGCTATTGCTGTTATGTGAAATATGGAATAGGTCTTTGGATTATGGACGCTGATATTCTTTAATGGACGACGGCTGAATTATGAATGACGGACAAGACGCTTGTTATTGAAAACTGGGACGTTTTTCTTCCTGGCTAGAATAGACCAAGGTCTGGTTCGCTCGGTGTCAGTACAATGTGGCTGAGTGGGGTATCGTGTATCGTGGGCTACGGCATGATATTTCAGTGGAACAGCAGTATAAAATGACAGCATAATTTAGATCGGCTCTGTTACCTGTAGGTTCCCCGCCCTTCCGTTCCCTTCTCCGTCGTGATATAGCTGGCAAAATGTTGAAAGCGACGTTAAATCCTGTTCACTCACTCACTCCAAACGTTATGCTTTAAATGCATCGGTGAATATGTTGTTGTTGAGTGATTCAACTGGTAACTGACCATTTTGGTACAAAAACACGTCAGTATCGCCGATGATTCTTCATTCAAATCCTAACCCGTTTTGTAACGATTCAAGCTAACAAAACACATACAATGTTAAAATGTTTCGCCGTAGTTGTTACAAAATGCAACAGTTTTGACATAACGCGAAGACTGCATGCAGCGTTAACACGTTTTGTCACAAGCAATATTTGTGACAAAACGCGTCGCAACAGTGCGTCTTGAGTGTGTTCTCAAAGAAACACAAGCTGGGGAACACTGGATACTTTTGGCAATATGTTACAATCGTATGTCTGGGTAGACAAAGTTATTTGGCCTTCATTACCATTTCTGCAGGTGTGGGAATGTTATTCCTTTCTCTCATTTCCCCGTTAATCTACTCTCAATGACCAGCATGTCTTAGCATAGGAAGCCTTATATTCGGTCGATAAATCACACAATTATTGTATGCATTTGTGTCGGGCTTTTGCAAAGCCCATCACATTTGTTTATCCATATCCATTGAATTATTTTCTGGTTGTCGTACGTTCCCCAACTCTTCTACTTTTTGAATAAATAGATGAAGCACAGACATATATCGACCGATATTGTTCAAATCAGGTATTTTATCTCGTCGGTATTTTTTTTTTTTCTTCAATTCCCATTTCACTAGATCTGTTGTTTATTCCGGCTGCTCTGTTCTCACTGACGTGAGTCAGATGTGAGTTGAAATTGATTCAATGAACCGTATTTTTTATGTCATTACTACAGGGATATAACGTGATTTGGTTGATATGTCTGTATCACTAGAATATAACTAGTAAACCTCATAACACAAATGTCTCGCGTGATCGCTCGGGGAGGGGGGAGTATTTATGACGCTTCGGTCTTAAGTTCGCTTCAAAAATATACTTATATACTGAAGCGTTGGTCGTGAGTTGTGTGTAATATCTGTGTAATTTCATTCTCATCAATAATATCCAGTGAGGTCTGACATTTATAAGGTTGTCCTGGTCAATCTTTCCATCACGGGGTTCATAGTCAACATGAACAACATCATCAACGGAGTCAATAATCATCAACAACAGTCAAATCCAAATATTTGTAATATAATAACAATCACGTGAGCCATTGTCGTCCAATAGAGTTTGTCAGCAGTTCTAGGGGTGTATCTATGTTCCAAAATCTCAGGCGTTGAAAACCTTTAGTAGCTTCTCCCTTGCAAGAAACCAGCCAACGTTTATTAAAATTATATTTGATTCCGAATCGGAATTTGGTGTTAGTCAATACAAAAACGTATTTGAATTATTCAAGCAGAAACTCTCCACGGACGATTCCAGGTAGTGTCTGAAACATACCTCGTTCAAGTTTTGAGTGTGTCTGACAATACGACACTTCAAAGCGATGAACATAATTGCTCGAAATATGCTTATCCACGAAGTCGTAACGACCTTGCGAATGACGGCATTTTCGCATCAGTGGGTAATATTCTCCAAGTCATAATACTATTCAAAACTATATATGTCTCGACCCCAATTACCATACAAATCAGAATACTGTGCCTCATCGACACTTTTACCAGTTTATCTTGGTTATTCTATGGATAACAACTTCTTTATTGCTGTGGAGCTGACGTTTCGTTGGTGATACTTCCTTTTTCAAAAAGTTTATATCCAAATATCTTGTGTTATATACGCCGACTTTTAAATGCCTATCAAAGAAATTATCTTGGTTATGTTTATTAATTTAAAGTCAAACGCCATCACCTGCCGATGTTGAAATTCCTGTTGATGCGATCGAATGGACCTTTATAGACAAGCCTATGTTTATGTTTATGTATACATGATTGTCTTTTTGAATTGGTGCTAATACTGTTATATGGAATATGGAATAGGTCTTTGGATTATGGACGCGGATATTCTCTAATAAACGACGGCTGAATTATGAATGACGGACCAGACGCTTGTAATTTATAGAAACTCCATGACTGGCTGAATTTTCTTCCTACTTTCTCCACTGGCCAATAAAAATCTTGGATTTCTTTTTAAATATTTGAATTGAAAAATCAAATGTTTTAAAATTCGAAAATATCCCATGATGCACTATTGTGGTATCTTGAAATCCAATTTACTGACAGTGACAGACAGGCTTCTGCCTGTATATTTTCTTTCAAGGAACGATTATTTCCATAGCAGCGTATATCTAATATGATTACTGCCCCAAGGCCGAAAGGAAACGCGTGGGAAACTGATTGCGTCGTATTATTTATTGAACAATATTGCGTAAGCCTGATGTTCGCAACTTGGAACTCCTGTACGTCGTCGTGGCTGTATATACATGTACAACGTTAGCAAAACGAATAGAATATCTTTATATAATAGAATATATTGATCTTCCATTATCCGCGATGAATCTGCTACCATGTGTCGAGCAATGCGCATACGTCTGACACGTTTATGGATATAATTAATCATATTAAAGAAAGTCTGCCTTTCACCGGCAAAAATCCCTTTGCTGATACGGTGGTAAAGCCAAAGATTTATTATTTTTCATTATCATACAAAAATATATGAGTTTCATAAGGAGAAAATACCCAAGGTTTATATTCTAAAATCTCACAGTCCAAAATGACGTAAAACAGCGTCAATGAACGTTTGAAATTTGGCTTTTGTCAGTATTCGCTTGTTCGTATATTTTGGTTAAAGGTTTCATTAAATCAAACGCAAGATGACAAGGGCAGTGAGAAAAGATGGCGGCGTACTAACAAGAAGGCATTTGACTAACAGGAAAATATACTGACTGCAAACATCACAAGAACCTAAGCTGATCGTATCTCAGCCACGCTTTTATTGTATATGTTCATGTGGACATTTTAAATGGCATGACCACACGGCTTCTAGCACCGGAATGAGCGGTATTAAACACATATATTTAAGAGCAATGATGTAATAGCCCTATCAAATCATCTTATGGAAAATGATGAACGTGAGATAGAAGAAACGATATAATCAATGCATCAACAGTTGGTAATATTATCCTTTTTGCCGATGATACTAGTACCACGTATTCCAACTCTGACCCAGCCCTACTAATAAAAACAATGTCCGCCGAGCTGGGAAAGCTCCAAGTATAGTCTACTCCCAACAAATTGTCACTCAATATCCAGAAAACGAAATACATGATAATTAAACCAACACGAAATTCCTAATCAAACCTCTCTAAGCGGCCCATTTCTGACCATGAACTGGAAAAAGTAAATAGTTATATATTCTTGGGAATATATTTAAATGATAGGCTCAATTGGAAAAAAACACATAGATGCATTGTGTTCAAAATCATCCAACAACATGGGTGTAATCAATAATATTAAGAATTGTCTGAATAGACGGACGTTAATTACTTTATATTACGCCTTATTCTATTCTTATATTTTATATTGTAATGTGATTTGGGCCAACATTTATCCATCTCACCTTCAACCACTGGTCTTACTGTACAAAAAAAAAGACTTATTCGAATCATCAACTTGAGTGACTCATATTCCCATACTGCACCTCTCTTTAAGCAGGCGAATATTTTACCTGTAACAAAACTGAATAACTACCTCATCTCAATATTTGTTCAAAAATTTATTCACCACAATATGTTTCTCCCTTGCTTATATCCTGGCTACCATACGAAACAATCTGTAATTCACCAGTATCCGACCAGACAATCAAATCTATACAGAGCCTTCTGTCTGTCAAAACTATCATTATATAAGGCAAGACTGAGAGGTTCGCGTGTATGGAACGTTTTGTTTTCCACCCTTAAGTCTATTGATTCAACATCTTCCTTTAAGCGAGAAATAACGAGAAATCTGTTAAATACGAATTGATATAGAGATTTCACTATATTCATTGTTTACGGTTATTAGTTACATACATCAATTTATCATATTTTCAATTAGGCATACCCAATATGAATCCATATGCACCTAAGAGAGGACTACACCCACTATATGAACTATTGTGTTCACCACACATGCCTACAATAACCATACACCGTAGTTTATCTTTATTCACCAGTTTGTTTAAATATATTTTATTCTTGCTGCTAAAACTTTACACAGTATTATTAACTATGAGATAAAGCAGCCCGTCAGGGTTTAATCCCGCCATTTGTAAAGTAAACTATACAAGTAGATTTATTTGTCATTTATGTATATATTATCTGTATGGTGGATAAAGAATTCATTCGTTCACTCAAACGAGAGAATATTAAGAGAAGCTCTTATTCAGAATACATATTGTGATGTTCGACGCCGAGCAATTTATTCATTCTGCGACATTTTTATCAGTCACAATGATTTGTACAGAGTTATATTAAATCATCCATACTATAATGTTTAACACATTTTTATAGTCACTTTTGGCCCGAGTTTTTGCAGTAAAGCGCTTCTCTTCTTCTGTATGAAAAACATCTTTTGAAAGTATTGAAAACAATATCTTTTAACTTCAAAAACGTAAAACCAAAACGGATTTTCTCGGGTAATCATCACACCTTCTTCTAACTGTAAATCCTGACGT
This sequence comes from Hanleya hanleyi, assembly GCA_036873755.1. Taxonomy (NCBI): domain Eukaryota; kingdom Metazoa; phylum Mollusca; class Polyplacophora; order Lepidopleurida; family Hanleyidae; genus Hanleya; species Hanleya hanleyi. Next base: position 17,723 of record JAVTVY010013183.1, on the reverse strand, counting down.
TTATTCGAAATCCTGTTTAGCAATGTGTTATGTGAGATGTCTCCTATATGACTCGTGTATTGCGTTGACAATATTGAATATGTAGAATGGGCTACGGCCTTTTGAATATCGTATGTTTTACATCTCCAAGATGTTTAAATGAACAAGCTCAACCAAAGCGTGACTGAGATACGTACTTTGCAAACGACATGGATAAAGAATTGGTTATTTAATTGAAACTAGATGTTTGTTTAACGCTTGTGTATCGATATCCGATAATCTAGTGTGGAGCAGATTCCCAATTTGTTCTTTGGACAACGTAAGGAACACAGGAATATATTGACTGATATTGCTCAAATCCGGTGTTTTATATTCGGTTTTTTTTCGAATTCCATTTTTACGACATCTGTTCGGTTAGAGAATTTAACTCCAGTTCGCCTGCTCTCATTGTTTGAACCAGTTGTGAGCTAGAATTCCCGTAGGTTCTTCCATGTAATGATCACTTGAACATAATGGTTCGTGGTTGCCATGTGTGCATCGTTTACTTTATCTTTGGTTAGACTCCTAACGGACACGTCTCGCGTGATTGTCACCTGAGGCTTCCTCGTAACGGATTATATTGATCATCCATTACCAGGGATCAACCTGCTGCCATAAATTAGCAAGTTTATACAATGCACATACGTTTGACAAGTTTCTGGCTATAATTAATCGTATTGAGAACTGACGAATATAAATCATGATGGCTAGATCAAATCCCATCCTTACATGTGTTGATGAAATATCTCTCCGAAATACAGCGTTTTGTGCAGAGCTGATGAAATTAAGTTTGGCTTCGCAGGGACAGTTTTTTCACAGGCAAACATAAATAGTTCTAAATCCCATTGAGATACTTCGCCTTTCAGCGTTGACAATAATGAATACCTAAGATTGACAACTGCTTCATATTAAATGATGAAGTGAAAACGGGTCAGGTAACTGAGTTTGAATATTTAATCAACGCTTATTTATCGATATCGAATAGCATTTCTCAATAGATACCCATTGCGCTGCTGCTTCTAAATTATCCATTACTCAATCTATCAGTTTTATTTTCGAATTCCCATTTCACGAGATCTGTTGGCTTAGAAAATTTAATTCCAGTTAGACTCATTGTCATGGGTAAGTCTTGGGTTGGGATAGGTGTTATTAGTGCAATTACCATTCAGAGATATGTGTTTGGGTGTAGTGCCCGTATCGTGGTATTATCTTTGGCTAGACTCATAGAACAGGCGTTTCGAGTGATTTTCACCTGACAGTTTCCAATGACGTTTGTCTTGAGTTGACCATAAGTAGGAAGAAACTTCTTCTTCTAAGGTTCCAGGTGTTCATTCCGTTTCTGGTTGCCACATACGATCCTCGAGTTGTTAGCCTGTAATTGATTTTCGGAGTATACTTTCTACCGCTCTCGAGCTGTGTGCAATATGTGTCTAATTCCACCCCTGTTCAGTAAACTCCACTGATATCTGACATACACAAGGCTGGCATGCGGACATCCAGTGATATCTGGCATACACAAGACTGGCACGTGAACATCCAGTGATATCTGACATACACAAGGCCAGTGATATCTGACATACATCTAGCTGTCATGTAGACATCCAGTGATACCTGACATACATCGAGCTGGCATGTGGACATCCTGTGGTATCTGACATACCGTACACAAGACTGTTTTGGGGACATCCAGCGATATCTGACATACAAAAGGCTGTCATGTGGACATCCCGTGATATCTGACTTACACAAGGCTGTCTTGTGGACATACAGTGATATCTCACATACACAAGGCTGTCATGTGGACATCCAGTGATATCTGACATGCATAAAGCTGTCATGTGGACATCCAGTGATATCTGACTTACACACGGCTCTCATGTGAACCCTGCCGTCGCTTGTCTATAAACCATTAGCATATTTTGCATATAACCAGGCGCTCTATGGGATACCTCTCCGAAATAGATTATACTAATAGACTAGTTTTGGCTACGGTAGCAATAACAGTGATTTGCTCCTCGGGTTAAACATACACTTTCTAATGTAAATCATGAGAGTGAATTCGAAATCCAGAATGAAATATCTCTCCTAGAACTCATTTTAGCATAGGCAATATTGAATATATGGACTGACTACGGTTTCTTAATAACGACTGAAGTTCCAAACTGCTATATATGTAATGGAAACTGGATATTTAATCAAAGCTTAGTTACTAATATCCGATAATCGTCTTCCATAAAGATTTGTGTGCCGCATATTCTTCAAATTCGCTGTTGCATTCACATGCTAACATAAGAAGCGCATTAATATATTTACCGATCTTGCTAAAATCCAGTATTAATCTTTGCAGGATTTTGTTTTTCGAAACCCCATGATTTTCACAGTTCGGTCAGAGAATTTAATTCCAGCTAGCCTCTTCCCAGTGGCCTAGATCAGGTGTGGGATGGAATTGTCTTTCTGAATCGTAGATTTTTTCTCTGTCATTACCATTTGGAGATACATGTAATGTTTTGTGCTTGCCATGTTTGTATCGTTTCACAGTATTTGGTTCTAACACCTATAAGACACCTAACGCAGACGTCTCCAGTGATTCTCGCCTGAGGATGCCTTATCAGCTTGGTGACGTTTTTTACGAGCGAAATGCAAATATGAAAAATTTTCTTCAGTCTGCTAAACGTTTCAAGTGTTAATTCTATTTCTTTTACGATGCTCGAGTTGTTTGCCTGCAATTGATTTTCGGAGTATATTCTCTGTCGAAGAGGGTGATTTTCTCGAGTTATGTGTGATAAGGGTGTTATGCTACTATGGTTCAGTAATATGTGTAATAAGGGTGTTATGCAACCATGATTCAGTAATATCCAGTGATGCATGAAATAAATGTGGTTGTTCTGGTCATTTACATCGCAAAATGTAAAACAATAATTACAAGCGTCTAGTCCGCATAACTTACCATGCAGAAAATGCCAACGGAATCACCGATGAATTGTAATCAGCTGCAATGTTCTGATTATTTTCTGTCTACAAGTGATTGTTTGAAAAGCCATCCATGTACTATCACTAGTCGACGTTGCGCATTCAGTTGACGCAATACATGAGAATACGTCCTTGTGTAGATTAATTCTATTTCAGTGATCGAGTTCGATATATTGAAATAAATTCGATTAGAAGCAAATTTAGGCCAATACTTGTTCTCGTGTATTTTCTTTTCCGGGAAGGTATATTTTCATAATTTAAAGGTGTGTATCTAATGTAGTCAGTGAGCCATGATGGAAAGTAAAGGCGAGTGACAAGGATTGGGTCGTATTATGTAAGGTGGTTTCGTATTCTTAATGTACAGAACTTGAGGCTCTGATGGCCTACTCGTTTATGTATATACAGCGTTAGCAAAACGAAAAGAATATTGTTCTATAATGGAATATATCGATCTCCCCTTAGCTGTATTTGCTGAACCTGCTGCCATGTGTCTAGTTCTCATTATCGCATATTTGCGCAATTCACATCAGGTGGCATAGGGTCATTTTTCCACATTACCGTTACAGGCCGGATAAAAGCGCCATATTTTGCATGATGCTTCCTTAAGGGCTACTGATAAGTTCCAGCCTAGGAGCCCTCTTGACTTTTCTTTAGAAATCACGTGAAACACAAAAATCCAAGATGGCCGCCACAAATGATAAAATATCGATTTTCTCGCGTTCTGTGTGTCTTAGAAAGACCAAATTGCTGTCAAATTATGGCTTTTTGAGGTATTTGAATCCGATTTGTTACAACTATACACATTACATATAGCTAATATTACCTGCAACTAAATGCTACTCAGAATCGGAGTATTTTGAGTCTAGTAATTGCATTCTAGGGCAGGTGGGGGGAGGGGTGTTTGCTCCCCATCTATTTTCATTACTCCTCGGGTTAGAGGACTGAAACTTTCTATACTATATACTTTGGCCAATGCCTACCATAAAATGCTTTCAAAAAAATCAAGATGCCCATCATGATGACGTCATCTGGTCACATTTTTCGGCCGATTTTTCTATTAAAATACCAGTGCGATGGAGAATGCATATTTAGGCTAAATAAATTAGTTTTATGCACTTGTAGGGAAGAAATATAATAAAAAATGGACAGAAAACAATGACGAACGCTACTTTCTGAGTGCACCTCATTGCAACCATTTTGAATTTAGCCATGATCTTTACACTTAGTTGTAGACGACCGACCAAGGATGCCAAATGTGACTTTTGTTGGCATTGTTTGTTAAAATGGGTACCCATGCTAAAGTAGTTCTTTGTGCGGTAGGGTGGAAGAGAATACTATACTATGGAATATTATATTGGGCAAAATTTTAGCCCATTTCCATAATTCTAGTGATTAACCATCATGCGTTAATTCAAAATGGCGATCATGCCCGTCAATCACGCCTCTACAGTTTGTTCATATAAAATGCATTATTCTCAGATCATTTTGCGAATTTGTTAACACCAGTGGATCTCACATCAAAGTCTAATACCTTACACCCATTTTGAATCTGTTTCCATAATTTTCAGCTCAAAATGTGATGGTTTAATTCAAAATAGCGAACATGGGGTATTCTGAAAATCACACTTTTTCATGTTGTTAGAGTAGTTTAAGGCATTATTCTTAGCTCACTGGGCAAATTTATCAAAACCGAGGGTTCTCTGTGCATAGCCTGAAATCTTCCGCCCATTTTGAATCTATTTACATATCCCTATGATCCAGATTTGATGATCAAATTCAGAATGGCGGCAATATAGGGTAATCTGAAATCACACCTTTTCGTGTTGCGCGTATAGTTCAATGCAATATTCTTAGCTCATTTTTCAAATGTATCAAAACCGAGAGATCTCTGAACATAAGCTGACATCTTATGTCCATATTGAATCTATTTACATATGCCTAAGATCAAGATTGATGGTGAAATTCAAAATGGCGGACATATGGGGCCATTTGAAAATCATACTTTTTGATGTTGCTCTTATAGTTCAAGGCATTATTCTTAGCTCATTGTGCAAATTTATCAAAACTGATGGATCTCTAAGCATAGCCTAACATCTTACGCCCAGTTTGAATCTATTCAAAAATCCCGAAGATCAAATTATGATGACCAAATTCAAAATGGCAGCCGTGTGGGGTCATCTGAAAATCCTGCTTTTTCATGTTGCTCGTATTGATCAAGGCATTATTCTTGATCTCACATCATAGCCAAATACCTTGTGCCCATGTTTAATCTAATTGCTTATCGTCAGATTAAAAAATGATGGTTAAATTCAAAATGACGACTACAAGAACCCATCCGAAAATTCGTGATTTTGTTCATGTTACTCGTAAAATGCATGGTGTTATCTATAGACAAGGTACAAACTTGTTTAAATTGAGCAGAGTAACACATTTTATTCTGTTGGCAAGATCTTCAGCTGAGAATACAGTTGTTAACTTCAAAATGATGACCACGTGAGTTCATTTGGGACTCATATTTTCATTTTGCTTGTATAATTCAAGGTATTGTGTTTACATGGAGTGGAAAGTAACAATTTCTCAAAGCCAAGCCTATTCACATTACAGATCAATCTGTCTATTTATGAGCCTAGTTTGGCTAGCAAAATAATTCAGGAATTCAAGATTGTAGACATATATGGTCATCCAAAAATCTTGCTCAATCTAGAAAATGTTATTCGTCAAATTCAAAGCGATTAGTTTTAGCTCGAAGCAGACATTTCACACTATAGCTGGTCATTTTAGGTCAATTGACGATTAAAACGTCCATTCAAATGCCCCTTTTCTACTATCTCTGTCTGCGCATGCCCAGCTGGACGGCATTTCCACTACACACCAGTCGGACTGTATGACACCTCATCTCATACGACCCATTGGGATGGTCTACCTAGATCCCAAAACGTGCATCCCAAATCTGCCTATGCACCACGCATTCGCAGTCAGAACTTTTCAGCGAAAGTCTCAAAGCCAAGTGATCTTTGATCTGGACGTGACCTCGCAACGGAAGTAACCTTTGATCCGGAAGTGACCTTTGATCCGCAAATGACGTCAGCTCCACATGACGTCATCAGCCTCAATGCGCGGGAATTTTACCTTTATATACTACTCCAATATCTCGACATTCGTCCTCAAGCGATAAAAAGTGCATGCAGCTTATAGTAGTGTATTGAAAGCATTGCAATGCATGTCCAAAACAAGGTTAAATGGCACCAGAACCTTTACTTTGGAACGATGGGACCTTGTCGTGTCTCCTATAACCCAAGATTTTATCATATATGTCGGCCATCTTGGATTTTGGAAATTCTGAAAAATTCAGGAGGGCTCCTAGGCTAAAATTGAATAATAAGCATAAAGGAGGCTACTTGCCAAATTTGGTGCTTTTATCCGCTCTGTAACCGTAATTTCGCTAAGCCACCTAACCATGACGATGTTTGACACCCACCCACACGTTGCTTAAGCATATGACAACATTACACCATAGCCTTGCATCCGGATAAGCCAACAGTGTATCCATTGTTTTTGTAGATTCCTGTTGGTCGAGCTTAACGTTGTGAAGATTACCCATGAAAGTTCCTTGTTTATGTAAACATTAGGTGCACATTGAATTGGTATCCTAGCAATGCATTTGTCTTCTCAGCTCAATTTTGACAAGATCGCGAGTTCAATCATTCCTCTCCTGTTGCTGGGGCTTTTCGCATCTTCGTCTCCCTAAACGAGGCAATCTCACTCGTCCGGTCCAATTTTGATTTCGTAAAAGCGCAGTTGGTTCCACTGTAACTGGCTAAGAATGAAACGGATCTTGTCAAAATTGAGTTGACCATGAACGGATATTATTCGTTAATAAATAGCAGAACTACTGGATAATTTAACGAAAAAGTTTTACTAAGATACCGTGTCTAGCCCAACCACGACAATTTGTCCGATATCAACAGTCATTCTCAGGGAAGGGTTAGAGGAAGCACAGATTCTCCTTACACATGCCGTTCTTTGATCCTTTCGGTGTGTACATGATGTTTTTACGAACGAAGATCGTTCACTTTATCACCTCAAATCCGGCATCCCTGCATACAATTCCTGGCTTCACACTGCTTGTCTAATGTTTATTTGGGAAGAAATCTCTCCTATAATTAGCTTTAAATTGCATGCCAGGTTGCTTCAGTCTACGAAATTTTGCATGTTGAATGCCAATGGCTGGTCAACTAATGACTTCGCTAATGGTTTGTGTGGTACACATCGCGTCATTTCCCGACCGTTTCTGTTTAACGGACTCCCCAGGGCCACAGTTCATAGCACTACGCTAATATTATGTGACATATCCGCCAGAATTTGATTGGCCCACAGTTTACAATTCTATTTGAAGCACAAGCAAGTAATGACATGTTAATAATATCAATGAATCGCCGATATGGCTTCTCGGAGTTTGACATTATGAGTTACGGGAAACTTAAATTACACAAACCGAGTTACAATTACAAGGCACAGTGTTATTTTGGACGTGTGCTGTTCTGGAAACTTCGTGGTCAAACACCATGTTCACGCTCTGTATTCACGAATATAGACAAGTTTAAACTGTTTGGAAACGAAGTTCAGTCTCATCGCTGTTCAAAATTTCAGTCATCTAGACCATTGATGTCTGTCGAGAAATGTAACCAGAAAAAAGTCAACGTTTTCTACTCAAATTTTGACGAAGAATTCAAATTTTGAGCCCACAAATGTACTAAATATGTCTAACGTAGCTTGTATTTATCAAGGAGATAATTTTCTTCAATTCAAGTTTTGCAGTTGGCACCACATGATGTAAGTGCATGTGAAATTCACACTCACTGGCACCTGTGAACGCACAGGTGGAGGCAGCGATAAACACTAAAATATGTCCAAGATCAGTTCTGAGTAACAGATGCCAAGTTTCATTCCAAAAGGTCCATTCTCTTGGACATTACACTAGAATAACGTCTAAAAACGTCCAAAATAGCACTGTGACCCGTACATTAATCATAAATTAATCACAAAATATAACTTATAACTGCTGCCATACAAACGTTTGATCAGACATAAGACAATCTGAACACCAAAATCCAATCAGCCAGCCTATGCAATTTGACTGACCAAGAAGAACGTTAGCAGTTTTCCGTGATGCCAACCAGTCTTTCATCGATATTAAATTCCAGGTAGTTTTGTGGAGTGTATGTCTGTTCTGTTTCCATTGTTACTGGCTATCTGAACTCAAGTTCCGACACAAATCGAAGAAACACGACCTAGTATCGGATTGAGAAGAATTAGACAGTTGTTGTAAAACATAGTCTGTCACAGACAGTTGTCCACCAAATTATGCCCTCAACCTAGAAGGAAGACACTTCATACAGCATAGCGCTGCCGAAAGGCAAAGTTAAATTTATTATGATGGTTCGCATATATATTTACATGCCATACGCCATATTCATGTCCTTCGGAGTATTACTATTCAGGTTGGGTAATTGGCTCTGTCTAACTTGTAAGTCTCTCCTATGGTAGATTCTTCGTGATAAAAAGCTCTTCATTGTTTACATCTGTGAAGTCCAGTTATGACATTTGTTCTGGACTAATAGGGGTTTCCTTAATCTAGCTACAGTCAAATTTATATATCCTACAAGGCGTCGCCTATATAGTATCTACCAATTACAATTCGTAGTTTCATAGATCTTCCTTTGTTTGGACGTATGAAAGAGGCTATTGGACTTTACATTGATTTCAATTACATTTTCATCACAGGAAAAGACGAGGACTATGTTTATCATCTATCACACAATGTTGATATGTCAGTAAATAACAGAGCTTGATACCCATCGATCAGGCATTGGATATGGTCTACATTAAATGATGTGTATGATTTATAAAAGTGGTATAAATGACCCTCAATGAGAATTCCTTTGGTCAAGTCTTGCTGGTATTTGTGAGCATTCACTTAATGACTTGTATATAACTTCACAGAATATCTGACAATGCAAAGTTCATTTTTGAGTGATGGAGATTCGGAAGAAGTTTACTGTATATGTAACTAAACAAACTGCGCTCCCTCTCTCCCTTCTGTAAATAAATCCTATGGTTAATAGAGATATTGGCAATAAAAAATCCTTCTGCTATTACCGAATCTTATTTCGCATCAGTATTACAACATTTTGACGATCAAAGGGAGTGGGATTTTCTCTTGAAGGAATTGTTTGGGGTTTTTCAAACACATTTGGAATTGGTGCTGTCATAATAAATATATCTTTTGAAGTATTCATACCAAGGAGGTTAAACCTTAATTGTCATCTTACTTTTTGAACAAGTTTGCATCGTAGTTTTTATTTTACCCTTAACATTCACTCAGTAGTCATATGTTCATACCTTTTCAAGTTGAAAATACCTTTTTAACAAATACTTTTTACTAGAGGTATAAATCTATATCAGATGGATTTCTGCTTAGATAAACCGCACCCACATTTTCAGAACCATCAATTGCTCTGATCCTGATTCCAAATCTATGGGGCTGTAGCGAAAGAGCCCATCACATAAGTCTAGCGTTGGCAACTTTCGCTCTATCAAGATACACTACAGGCTGGAGATCTACCTCAAGCAGAAACTCTCTGTCGTACAAATAAATTTGGTACTTTTTGATGCCCCAAATTATAGCCAAGCATTCACGTTTTATGACTGAATATGATCTCTCTCGAATCGACAGTGTTTTGCTCGCATAGCGATCGGGAATTCTCTCCGTTGCTCTCTTAGAGCAGAATCGCTCCTACACTGATGCCAGACGCGTCTGTCTGCAAAATGACCCCATTGCGATAGCCACAAAATTTAGAATGAACTTCCAGTAGTAATTAGCGAGTCCTAGAAACGATCTTAACTGCTTTTTTATCTCAGGACGAGCCACGCTTAGCAGCGTGTTAAACTTTTCTGGTTGTGGTGTTTTACAATGCCCCCACCAACAATATATCCCAGAAACTCCAGACTCCGTAAACCAAAAAAAAAACAACACAAGGAAACACTTTGTCGGCCACGCCGTCAGATTAGCTTCGCTTAACCTCTTGAACACTTCTCTAACCGCCAACATGTGCTCCTCCTAAATATCAAAATATCATCGATATAATTGATTGCGTTATTCCGGCCTCGCGGTAATTTTTCATCATCCGGTTAAAGCTTGCAGGGGGCGTTAGCCAAACCGAATGGCATAGCCTCAAACTGAAATAGTCCATTTGACGTGTCACTATAGACTCGATCTTACTTAACAATATACTCGATTATAATTTTGCATATATTTCATCGAGACTCTGCACGGGCTCAGAGTTGAAAATAGAAACCCGGTTGATTTTACGATAATCCAAGCAAGAAGATTAGTACCATCTGTCTTGCTTACTAAAATAATAGGCGATGCATATGGCGACTTTGACGGTTCAATAGCGTCTAAACTCAACATTTCATCGACCTCTTTCTCGACCGTTTCACGCATTGCTAGTGGTAATGGATACGTCTTGGAACGTATAGGTTCATCTGTGGTTAGAGAAATCTCGTGTTCGTTTAACTGCGTTCTATCAGGCGTATCTGTCACGACGTCCGAAAATTCACTAAGTAAAGTTTTCAACTTCTCAATTTGTTTCGCCGCCAAATTACCAGATATGTTTACGTCAAGGACAGCTTTAATTTGACTGGTTGGTGTGTCTACAATCTCGCCAGCTGAACCGAAACGCAAATCATCTTCGTCTTCTTTGACGGCAAAATTTACGCTAGCCATGAGGTCATCCATTGCGTCAACAATACCTTGATAACCACTCGCGATTGCTCGCATTTCGTACTTTCTGAGTTTGCATGGTATGTTTTTCTTTATTCTACTCCTAACATTTACTCTATAGTCACATGTTCCTACCTTTTCGTGACACGGGCCTTTCATTGCATTAATTGTTTACTAATGTCTGTGGGTATCAAAATCAATACTTTGTCATTGACCTTGAATTTACGATTACGGGAAGAGCGGTCATTCTTAGTGCAAACACCTAATTCATATAAAAGCATTGGCATCAAGTAAAAACTTCTCACTCTTTTGATTAGTGTATATTGGTTACGCTTTGACTGTGACTTCATATAAACATCGGCCGTTTTCAGATTGCGAACTAATGTAGCGATTGTTTCTATTCTTCGGGTTTGGATGTTGCGAACAACTAAGAGATTGATGATTAGGGATTCCGATCATTTATCTAAAATGGATCGCGACAGCCCCATGGATATCAGTCTAGACGCTCTGACTTACGAAGGAACTTCGATTTCATTTCCGATTCGTCTACGACTACCATGGTGACTAACCTACTTGTATGTGTAATTTATTGAAAAGATATCTGGAGAAGGCTTGATTTATTCAGCATCGATCTATATGTAGCATGTGAATTTATTGCAAAGTTCTTTGAAGAAAATACAGTTTGAACGGTTTGGTGTATGATATTTCATCAGTAACACCAGTTTGAATCGCCGGTCCATCAGTGCCAATTCCAGAGAAAGAATAGAAAGCTTCGTCAATGGGAGCTTTACGCCGTCGGACCAGAGGATAAGCCGGCAGATGTAGTTCTGTCTGTTAACTGCGCTAAAATCGACAAACAGGAAGTGACAATCACAGAATTTTCACTTATTTTTTTATCTTGCTGGGGAACTAAAAACTGTGAGCTTGAACTAGAATACCATAATAATAGAAAACGTTTCTAAATTAAATTCGAGTTCTGTGGAAGATTCAACATGTGCTTTCAAGCAATTCTATTGGTAAGCTCGTCGAGTAAAGAAGAACATTACATTCATTTCCATGCGTTGTTGGAATTAAATATGGTGATTTGTGATTTTTTTCAAAACCGGCTAAAATGCCAACAACAGTTAATTCCCGCAAGAACGCAAGTCTGGGACGGCACCGCTCAGCTGTTATACTGGTGCTATTAAAAAAATGGGGCCCATCGATTTATATTCATATATTAGGAGAAATATAAAAATACTGAATCATATTGTAAATTAAATATTTGACTGTGCGAAATAAGTCTATTGAGCTTTAAACAGTATAACCTCTGCACTAATTCAGTAATACATGACACATACGCAAACGCTGCAATGCCTCTACAAAGAGTATTGTAATCCCTATTGTTCTCATTGTTCATCTAAAAAATTTAGCACAGTCCAACTGTTAAAAAATTATTTATTCACGTAAAGAACTTATTTATCATTAATTATAATTAATAAAAATTTGAAAATTAAACGCACACTCTAAAAGAGAGCAGGTATATTGCGTGTGCAGTGTTTCCCTAATGATTTTATTCACATGGCTTATCTGGTCATATACATGCGATCTTTGTATACCATATTATGTCATTGAAAACATAATCGGATAAAATAGGATGAATCTAAATAGAAGTGCAACGGCCATATCGATCCGTGCGTAAACGTGGAATATAATCGATATAGAACCAACCCCACTGGTATTACCGGAATCCCGTTTTGTTTTACGCAGCAGACATTAGGTTAATACTGCGTGCACAATGCGGTGCAAAGTGCGAAGCAAACAACGATTAATTGTTCCAAGCGAGCTGGATCTGTGCCAGTTGCCTTTATTGCTAAAACGTTTATTATCCCCCATTAGCCACAGTCTTTGCTTGAGAACCAACATGCCCTTACTACCTCCTACCATTCTAATTTGGTTTCTGTACATTATCGTGTTTTGTGCTCTTCTAACTAATTTGTTTAGTAGCTGTTTATGGCAAGGTAAATTGGATAAGATCATGGTTGAGTTGACCGACAAACGCGTGGCTATCGTTGTCCATTGCGAGTTAATACCACTTAACACTCGACACGCTAATCAGAATACTCAGTCGCAGAATTAAATATTACACCTCTCTCGTTGACCCAAGCGAACACCTAAACTGTTGTTCGCCAATGAAAACCCCCGAAAACATCTGGGTGTCATCTTGGCATCATCGAACTATAATTTTGCTTTAACCCTGAACCCTGCCATCATGACCCCCCCCCCCCCCTACCAAACTTTCTACTTTAACTCCGGAACGACAAAAACTGGAGAACTGACATCCGTGACTTGGTAGCATATCATATTGGAGTAATTTTGAGTCTATTTTTTTATAACAGCCTAAGCAGCCTATCATGGCTAAATTCAAAATGGCGATCATATGGGGTACAACTGATGTTATGTTTTCGTCAGCTACCTTCAAAATTCCTGCTTTCCTGTGGGGGAAAAAGTGGGCAAAAGTTGTCTTATTTCATATAAGATTATTATTTAATAATTTATCATGCAGTTTTTTTCGTAGAAAACACATAAATAAAATTTTGACCGAAAAAGCGTTTAAAAATACCATTATTGAAAATGACATCATCGTGTCGTCAGCATGGATTGATTAACATTTTCTGGTAGAGCTTGATCCAAGAGTAGAGTGTTCTAAGATTCGAACCCTTAGCTAAAGCGATAAGAAAAATATTCAGCCTCCCCCCATAAGGCCTGGACAAGTCCCAAATCTCCCAGGGGAAAATTAGGTGACATTGTATTTCAAAGTTTGGATGTACTATTAGAGAATCCCAAAAATTCAACTGTTTCAAGAGTTATTAAGATTGCCAGAAAAATATTAAGTGTATCTTTTTTTACAACGTCAATGTTTCTGTTTGTCCAAGCCTCGGCCAAGGTGGATAACAAATCCTAGTCCATCTTTTGTCCACGAAACAACAGGAATAGAAAAGGAATCACATGAACGAGGTGTCCAATCACAAACTCACATCAGTGAATGGGATAGTATCACGAGACTAAATAATGTTGTCACCTGGAACAGAGGGACTGGCTTGTCAAAACAGCCTGGATGTTTCTTTATTTATAGTGAAATTTACCACGAACACGAGTGACAGTCATTGACCTGTGTACCACGATAATCTAGACTGGAGATAACCATATTTTAGCGGAGATATTTGCGAATATGATAAAAGGCAGTTCTCAGCCGAGTCACACAGAGCCCACACACGAATAATGTCTGAGGAGCAGTTTTTACCCCTCGAGCAAATTTTGCCCAAAGAGTATTGTCGTCGTCAGAGTCGTCTGTCCGTCTATCCATCTTCCTTATGATCACGATATCTCAAGAATAATTATAGCCAGGCATTGTAAATTCATACCACATATGTATCGAATGAAGGTTCAGAAGCCTGTTAGTAATGACCGACCTTTACCTATTTTAACAAGGTCAACTTCTAGTATTTGCTATATTCTTATAAGGATTAAAGCTAGGGTATCCAAATTCATATTTTATATGCAACTCGCAATTGACTAGAAGCCTGTGCCAGTTGACTGACCGTGACTTTTTTATAGGTCATATACTGTTTATTATGGTCTAACCGGAAGAAATATATCTAGGCTTTCCAAATTAATACTATGTATACATCTGGCGAAGATCCAGAGGTGTACTGAAGATGACAAACCTTGACCTATTTTATCAAGGTCAAATTTAATATTTGCTATATTTTTTGAAGGATTAAAGCCAGGGTTTCCAAATTCATATTATGTATGCAACTCGTGATTGACTAGAAGCCTATCCCAGTTGACTGACGACCTATTTTTATGATATAACATGAAGAAATAAAGCTAGGCTTTCCAAATTAATAGTATTTATACATCTGGCGAAAGTGCAGAGGTGTACTGAAGGTGACTGACCTTGGCTCATTTTATCAACGTCTAATTATAGTATTTGCTATATTTGTTGAAGGATTGAAGCTAGGGTTTCCAAATTCATATTACATATGCAACTGGTGATTGACTAGAAGTCTCTCCCTTTGACTGACCTTGACCTACTTTTTTCACGGTCATATACTGTTTACTATGGTCTAACATGAAGAAATATATCCAAGCTTTCCAAATTGATACTATGTATACATCTGACGAAAGTCCAGATGTGTACTGAAGATGACTGACCTTGACCTATTTCATTGAGATCAAATTTTAGTATTTGCTTTATTTTTGAATGATTAAAGCTGGGTCTCCAAATTCATATTACTTATGCAATTTGTGATTGACTAGAAGCCTATCTCAGTTGACTGGACTTGGCCTATTTTTTTTTCAAGGTCATAGACTGTTTATTATGATATGACATGAAGAATATAGCTAGGCTTTCCAAATTAATACTATGTGTACATCTGGTGATGCTCCAAAGGTGTGCTGAACATGACTGACTTTGACCTATTTTTTCCTTGACCTATTTTATTCAGGTCAGATTCTATTTAGTACAATATTTTATGAAAAATTATATCTACATTGTCCAAATTTATACCACTTATGGCTGGACCCGAAGTCTATTGAAGAATATCACTGACTTTAACCTTTTGAATAGGCCAAATTCTATATGTTAAGTCCAAGATCTCCAAATTCATGTTCCCTGTCAAATTAGGTTAGAATTGACTTGACATTTTTTGAAGATGGCTGACCTTGATCTATATTTCCAAGATAAAATTACTTGATTTGATGATAAACTTTTTAGAAGAGTATATTTAGAGCTAAGAATTCGGTCATGCTCTACCAGAACCTCAGGCCTTGGAAAAAGCTGAACTATAGCCAACCCTACTAGATCAGATTTTTGTTAATCTAGTTCTAAAAATACACTGATGATATTATATATTGCATGATTGCTGGATGTAGACAATCACTGATAGCCGAGGGGTATTGAAGCCCGATGGGCTATTTTTATATCTGGTTTCAGTCGCATTGCCCAATAAGGATACCTGCACTACTACAGAAGAAAAACGGATGCCTTATCTGATATCACATCAATCTGTGGAATCATTTTGTTCCAGTTGATATAACACTGGTAAAATTCATACCACGCTCATATGTATACCTTGACCATATTGCCCAGGGCTTTGATATGTGTGTGCCTAATTGGAGCTTGTTTGCAATATTGTCGTATTTATGTTGGTCCGCTCAAGCTAGGTTGCCTGATTATGGACGCGGAACTTGTTCATGGACGACGGCTGGCTACTGAATGTCGGATTTGACGTTTGTATCGACGGAGCTTCTTTTTCAATATGATTTTTGTGAACAATGATATAATATTTCAATTCAGTATGCAAGGAAATTGTCTGATATATCCTCCATACCTGTGGATGGTTTCATACAGGTGTCTCGTCTATTTGGTCTCTATTGTGTCAGAAATTGTTTCCTGCAATACACGCATTGTGTCACGCAAGCATGCACAGCAGAGATGTGCGGTAGACAACCAAAGGTGCTCTTTCCCCTAACATATCTTTGAGGGCAACAACCAACAGAACGAGTATAGTAACAAATCACCGTTAGTAGTTGTATTCTGCCTGCTTTCGCATGCAGTTGAGAAAAACTTAATCTGTTATACCACCTGCAGATCACTGCCTTAAAACCCTAACGCGTCAAGGTTATCCAGGCCCTATCTCACCGATTCCGGGACTGGGTTTATTCGGACACATAGCTACGCTCATATAACAGCTTGCTCCAATACGTCCAGTAATGTCTTTTTCCCCCGACGAAACAGCTGGAGTAATGGACATAGTGACACGAGCGAGTATATGAGCTTAACACGTAGCCTATCATTAAATGGTTTGACTATTTTCATTGCGTCTGATTTAAGCTCGGAGAATCTTCATGACACCGAGTATATATTAACGGGAGAACATTCATGACACGAAGTATATATTAAAGGGAGGACAATTATACTCTCAAGTCTATGCTCACAGATCGCCTGGAATAAGTCGACATCCGTTCTGTTTCAAATTATTTCAAAGTTCGTTCGCCAATACGTCTCGAAAACAACAATTTTCTTGAAAATTGAGTAATAAACATTTGACTGATGGAGAAGACGCCATACCAAACATGGTAGCTGACTTCATCTTCGCGAGTCTGTCTGTGATCGGTGTAATTGATAACAAAATCTAAATATCACAGGAGAGTTATATATCTGGCAGACCTCAAAAGAAATGAGAAGTAATCAATTCGGTTTCCATTTCGGGATTCAGTATTGCAAATCAAAAACCTTTCGAGACTTTCGATTTATGGATATTAGGGAGGATAACTAATTACACGTGGGCTCTGATCTTTACATTAAGATAAATTACAAAAAACACCAGGTGAACATTTGACTGAGAGGTGCATATGTACACTGTTACTCCACACCCTGATGCCAGTATAATCCTGGTTCATGGCTTTTTGTTGTGTCACTGTCGTGGGAGAAGATTTTGATTCAATGGGACTACATTGACCAGTAGCTTTACATGAGTATCTCAGTGCAGAACGAATAGGAACAGAGAGAACAAACGGAAGGGAATATCATTCATGGCTCCAGCGACTACGTTATCAGCAATACGCCATGTTTGAGTAGGACCCTCAAAACCATTCTAGCGTGTTTGCAATGCGATGAGATTTACTTTTCGATGTCCTTCAATGGTATTTTTGGCGGCTCTGGTTTCTATCCCTACTAAAGCCGGAGACATCGATCATACTTTAGACGGCCAATATTGGGCTTAACGCGGTCAAACGTAAGTGCTGACCGAGCTCCATATGTACCAAACATCTCAGACTAATCGGCGTCTCTACCATGCATAACCTTGTTACAAAGGGGAAATCTGATATGTCGGGAACTCATCTCTAGATGCATTCGTATCATGTTCTGCAAACCTAATCTAGACCAAATATACCCTAACTA
>JAVTVY010013182.1:0-53557 GCA_036873755.1 Hanleya hanleyi | reverse complement strand
TTGCGTACCTCTGGATCATTCAGGATTCGAGGTAAATTAATGATGTGCAGTCCTTTATCCATGTAGTTGAGTTTCAAGAAAAGCCAATCTTGGGATGTTTCGATTATGTTCACTGAACGATAACACCGAAAATACGTTATATCGTGACATACTTTAGTGATTTTGGGTGGTATTATATTTCCTGAAGACGCAGATTGTTGTATATCTCTGGCTATATGATCTAAAGCTCTCAGAGGTAACGCATACAGAACTGTACGTAAGCTATGTGTACTATTGGGTATGTTAGTTAAACCCACTAAGTAATTTAAAGTGATGTGATCGTGAACATCGCACTATTAAACTTTATCCAACCATGGCTGTCTCCGTTGATGGGGTTAAAATAGCTGGGTAATATTGGATATATTTGAACGGCGGTTTATAACATTGCCGAACCCACTGACATTTCCATTTAAACCATACGGAAACACTGACCCAAGCTCTAGCATCCAGAATAGTTCCCGCTCTCGGATTTTTCTCTTAAATCCAAACGGGGAATCCTTGGTAGATGGATAGACGACGTCTATGATCAGGATACTAAAGTTGTCCCAGCCATGGTCGGGTCCAGAAAAATGCTTACCTATCAGCAATTGCTTTTCCTAACGGATTTTCTGTGATCATTCACCCTAAGATGGAGTCTTTGGGTGATCTTACCAACATACTGTTAATCACACTTCTTACAGGAAACTAAATAAATATAGTTTGTGGTAGAACAACTAAGATCAACATACGAGTTTACAGAATATGAGTTACCAGTTAACGCGGAACTAAATGACGCTGAAGTATTAAAGAGTGGACACGTGAGACATCCACGGTGTCCACATATAGAAATATTGAAATTATCACATGTAGAATTCGGTGCTAAACAATCATCAAGCGCAATGTTACATGGTTTGATGTCGTGACCTTGCTTTGCGGTCAGAAATATATCTATCATTTGGATTGAAAAAGGTCTCAGTGCATTTCGAACTATTAGAGACTCGGCCGAGAAACCTGCACTAAGGTTCCTCGGGTCTGTCTTACTATATTTGCTTTCTGTTGTATCCATTATGAGTGTTGGGTGTGCAGGGGCCCGAGCTCTGGTACAACCTGTCCACCAGCAGAATCCAGACATACACAGGTTGAAATTACAAGCGTCTGGTCCGTCATTCATAACTCAGCCGCCATCCATTAGAGAATATCCGCGTCCATAACCGTGGCCAATACACAATTTAGTTTAATAAAACTTTTGAATTTTATGTTCATCCGGATATTAAGTATGGCATGGGAAAATGTTTATTATTAGACATAAGTGTGAATAAATATAGACTGACCTTTATCAATTTGTATGGACCTAATGAAGATGCATAGAGCCCAGCATCCGCGACCGAGCGAAGCCTAGAGCCCGTGTGCAACCAGGCGCAATTGAACTCATTGCCATAGAAAGGACTTCAAATTCTACTGAGCATTTTCATTAATATTACGCATTCTGGCCAAATTAATTATCTAAAATCTGGAGTCTATATAGATGTGTTTTGTACGATATTTATAAAATTTATCTGCCAGTGTCCGGATTTTGTTTGCCTGCATGAATGCATAGACTGTATAGTGTGTATCACTTATCATTACACGGAAGGAGTTCCAACTTCAAGAAAATAACAAAGATCATTCTTCAGTATCCCTAGATTCTCAGAGATATATGTTTGCTTCTTCCTATAGCCAATCAACTTTATATTAGATCTAAAAACATAATATTATATGCTCTAAATTTGGATGAAAACTATCACAACGTCTTCACGAAAAAGTGCTCTCTCCGAGGTCCGCGTTCTGCCAAAGTAAAAACAACAACAACAGGGAACTCTTCGGTCTTCCATTTCACATTCCGGTTTTCTCTTGCAAAAAGTGATGGCTTTATGCAATCATTTTTTTCCTTCACTCTAGATCTGTATTCTATTTGCGTTCCACAATATGATCTGTTATGAAAGGAAATGTAAACCTGTTGATAAGTTTGGGCGATATGAGAAAAGAAAAGGTTATTCAAAATTGTGCTATCGATAAAATTATCTTGCACAATTCTCGTTTATTATCACATTAGATAATTTGTTAGCGTTGTGTTAATATTTCGGAATAATGTTGAACTAATTTCTTGTTTATTTTCTATTTCAGATACTCCCGAGAGGCTCGTTTTTCAATGTTGTCTTTGTCCTGTTGGTTATTTAAATTGGGGTTTGAATCTTCTTTAGTTGAAATCTTTGAAATGTTAGTTTTTTCTGTATGTAAACTCCAATTTAAAATTTTAGTATTTCTGAAATTATGTTAGTGCATGGCATAGAGAAAGCTCTGTGTTCACTAATCTTTTCACGCGTTTTTGTTTTGTGGAATTATTTGGCTACTGTCTGTTTCACATTACGAGGGAACGAGTTTTTCGTGGATTTATCAGTTAATATGACACATTAGCTGTCGAAACTCACAATATACTCCAAACTGTATAAGTGCAATTATTTGTGATCAAAACTCTTTTCCAGGCATGATAAAATGTTAAAAAAATCTTCAAAATTTGTCTCGCCCGAGCAACCGACGTACATTGCTGTGACACCAACCGGTTACGTCCATTTTCAACCACAGGATTGACACTGCGCTAGGGGAAGTAAACTCGTTCTGACTATTCGCACTATAAAGCAGAAGAAAGAAATTCGGGAAGAATGATCTCCCCTAGCACACTACCACTCCCCGGCTCCTTTGGGAGGAAATGGACTTGCCCGGTTGTCGGCATGATCGTGTTTTCAACATGCAGTTGCTGAGACGATAGGCTACAAACTTTGGAGAATTTTAAAATAATTTATAATGTCAGGGAAATATTTTTGATGACAAATAATTGCACAGACAGAGTTGGAAATATATTGTGAGTTTCGACAGCTATTAACTGATAACTCCACGAAAACCCCTTTACCTCGTAATGTGAGACGGACAGTAACTGCATGCCTTCGTTCATCTACTGCCCACGAATTAAGGTAAGTAATAAATAAATCATTGACAGGGACACCTGCCCGACTGAATTCTTTCCTTCATTCCTGGCACGTTACCATACGAAGACAGTGATGGATATTGAGATTAAGCTAACAACAATGTGAATTAAGTCTATGAAGATTGGCCTTCGCGATATGCTGCACGTATCGCTGGCTTGCTTGTCGACCGGCGTGTCATATTGAATTGAATGTTTATTCACCTAATGGGTAAAGATTAACAGTAGCATAAACAAATATAAAAGTGCTGGCTATACATTTGGCGGGAATAAAACCCCAGGGGGCTTGTTCTATCCCGAAGTAGTTTGTACAAGTTGGTGAAAGAGCAAAAAGCGTGATATATACAAAAGCGGTGAATAATCATCCCAGAGAACACACATACTAAATATAATAATAGTATAAATAATCTTTGACTAACAGCTGTTTCTGCTTTGTACCTGGCATTTGCCGATAGTAACTATCAGAAAAGATTTCACTTGCATCGAGAGTTTTATATGACAGAACCGTAGAAATACATATACCGTGCAGTCAATCAATTAATAAGTGTACTGATATGTTAACATCATTAGTTATTTTTGGGTGCGAAGGTGGAGGTTTGAGCTATATGTAGTAAAGTATGGATTGATATATTATGTTTAGCATTAATTTACAGCAAGGTGCGACTTCAACCGGAGTTTGAAAACAGACATTGATAGACAGGACTTAATGTCGTGGGGAAGTGAGTTCCATATTCGTGGACCTTTCGTTTTTGTTGAGTAATATGACAAGTTAGAATGATAGGCGATTCTGTAGAGATTGGTGCCTACTTGTCGGGTTGGGTAGAAGTGAACCTCGGATAGTTTTGTGAAGTAGTTTCGGAAGTTGAGGGGTAAAAGGTAAGGCTGGTGGAAATAATTGTGGGTAAATACAGACATTATGTAATTATTTACTTTAGGAAATGGAAGTATATTCAATTCAATAAATAATGGGTCAGTGTGTGTATATTTTCCAGTTTGAGATACAATGCGTATAAGTCGTTTTTGGAGCATGACGAGTGGCTTAAGGTGGGTTGGGAAAGTGTTCCCCCAGATAATGTTACAATATGATAAATACGAATAGAACAAGGAATAATAAAGCGTGATCAGAGTCTTTTTGTTGATGAGATATTTGATGTTATTGATAACGCCGATGTTTCTGGCTAGTTTGGACGAAAGTTCAGAGATGTGCGTTTGCCAGTTTAATTTATTATTTAGATAGACACCAAGAAATTTAAAGCTTGTTACAGTTTCGATTTCGTAGTCGGATATCAAAAGTTTGGGTATAAATACTGTGGAGTTTCTGCCTGGTGCAACAAACATATATTTAGTTTTTTTAATGTTTAGGGAGAGTCGGTTACACGAAAGCCAGTCATGTATATTTGGGAGTTCGTCATGCATACGGTTAGTTAAAATCGTAGGGTCAGTATCAGTTAAAAGGACACTTGTGTCGTCCGCAAATAGAGTAATCTCTACGTTGGGAGCAGCCTTGTTTATGTCATTAATATATATCAAAAACAAAATGGGGCCAAGGATGGAACCCTGAGGAACACCGATGTTATTTGGGAGAGAAGCCGAGAGGACGTTGTTGTATGACACACATTGAAATCGCGAGGATAAGTAGCTCTGGAACCATTTATTTGAGACACCTCTGAAGCCGTAGTAATTCAATTTATGCAGCAGGATATCGTGATTCACGGTGTCAAACGCCTTAGAGAGGTCCAGAAATGTCGTCATGCTGTATTGTTTTGATTCTTTGGCCGATATTAGTTTATCATAGAGAGATAGGACAGCTAAAGATGTTGAGTGATTTGCACGGAAGCCGAATTGATTTGGGCTGATAATATCATTCGTTTCCAGAAAAGATGTCACTCTTATAGCAACAAGCTTTAATACACTACATAACCCGAAACGGTATGTAGTGTACAAACTTTAAAAAGTTTAAACGTTTAAACTTGAACCAACATGTTATGAACTGACATTTTCCTGTTAAAAAGCAAGCGTTTCCAGTTTTAAATTTGCGACTTCAGACGTTTCCTGTCAAAAGAAAAATTCGGTCTTTTAAAGGTTTCTGGTTAAAAGGATAACATTTCCGGTTGTGATCGTCCAATCAGATTTTCACGGGGCGATTTAGTCCCGTAGGGACTAATGGTCCTGTATTGTAGTCAGGAAAAACTTGAGCACATTTGGGTCAATGGCTTGGTTCACTTAGCTGATAGGGTTACTTGATAGGGTCAAACTCCAAACTTTAGATAGCATGCAGTGCTCTACATGTACAAGTCTGCATACAACCATTGTCAGAATTTGTAACCTTCCAAACTAGGGGTGTACCTAGTACCTTATTGAGGGAAATGTGGGAGACTACAAATTGTATGGCTCTTCACCATGGGGACTGAACATCAAAGAGTTAGTGGAATTATTCCAACAGCCTATTTTACATTTAAATAGTCTCGTTTCAGTGCCTAAGGCTCTAGTTTATTTGGGCCGCGTGTATTCCAACATCTACACCAACACGTGCAAATCTCCACTGGCAAACGTTTCGGGTATGTACAGTACGCCAATAAAATGAGCACTATAGATGCGCAGACGATGCGCAGACGATGCGGAAACGATACGCGCACGATGCGCAAACGATCTCCGCACGATGCGCAAACGATCTCCGCATGATGCGCAAACGATCTCCGCACGATGCGAATAACGTGCGGAGTTCCCTCGGAGATCATGTGGGCATTTATAGACTGCCACTTCGCACGATGCGCAAAGAATGCGTACAATTTATCATTGTCGTTAATTCTTTATTCCATCTGCAAACTGTGTGTTCTTTATAATATTTCTCAATAATCTTTCAGTCAAACACGAGATATGTGTCTGAATCTGAATTATTTTATGATTTTACGACCTCCTTCGCCCGGCTTCGGTCCTGGAGAAACTTTCAAACCAGTCGCAATAAAGAGGTGCGAAAACGTGCCCCGATGGCGATAGGTTTTATTGTAGCATGAACCGAATGTGCTGATTGAGAGTATTATTCGTAGATGAACCTAACTTGAAAAAATGATACTCGTAGTCCATATGATAGCACCGAATGCAATGTTAGACAACCAGAATCTAATG
The DNA here is from genome assembly GCA_036873755.1 of Hanleya hanleyi. Classification (NCBI taxonomy): domain Eukaryota; kingdom Metazoa; phylum Mollusca; class Polyplacophora; order Lepidopleurida; family Hanleyidae; genus Hanleya; species Hanleya hanleyi. The sequence goes on along the minus strand of JAVTVY010013182.1, from coordinate 47,394 downwards.
CCGAAGTCTTTCGCGCCATTGCTTGTTTACTACAAAAACACAGCCAATGAAAACATGGGATCCCCGGAACTCCGCCCACTGTAAACAAATTAATGGGTCACAGACCAGCACGTGATTGCGGGAGAAGTTATTTGTTTCCAGTTTCTAAAGAATGTGGGAAATTTACAACCGAGTGTCATTAATGAAATATAGAAGCGGCTTCCCTGTCGAGATAAATATCGGAAGATTTAAAACATACATGTATTACTCAATTTATTGCAGAAATTAGATGCAATACTAGGACTGAATATTTCCGAATATTTACGTGTGTGTGAGACACAAACAATGTTCTAGATTTATACTGTCGACGAATAGGAGTCTGTGTGTTTACTGATTATCCGTACGGCCGTAATAGTAACTTTTGCCACGGCCCCTACAATTGCAAGATTTCCTTGTGGAATGTGCATAATTACAGAGCCACTTCACACAGAATACAAATATTTTAAATTTTGATTTTCATTAGAGGTAAATCCAGCGTGTCTGTCAGTTTCTTCTGTCTTCTTCTTGCCTACTTTTCTTTTCCCTCTGTTAACTTTTGAGCACTTATATCAATCAACTTCAAATTTTTGGGGGAAGATACCTGCTATATTTTTCACAGAGAAAGTGACCTTGCAGATTTTGAAACCACTGACATATATATTAATTCAAGAATATCTCCGTGCCATTTCCAGGAGCTACAGGTAAAAGGTGAAAAGATCATGTGATTGTTTTTTTTTGTTTGTTTTTTTTTTCAGCTTTTTTTTGTGCCGATTCTGAAAGATGTTCATGTATATATACATTTCTTCAACAACTGAATTTGAGAGAGAGTGACCTTGCAGATTTTAAAACCACTGACATATATATATTAATTCAAGAATATCTTCGCGCCATTTCCAGGAGCTACAGGTAAAAGGTGAAAAGATCATGTGATTGTTTTTTTATTATCTTTTTTTTGTGCCGATTCTGAAAGATGTTCATGTGTATATACATTTCTTCAACAACTGAATTTCACAGAGAGAGTGGCCTTGCAGATTTTAAAACCACTGACATATATATATTAACTCAAGAATATCTCCGTGCCATTTCCAGGAGCTACAGGTGAAAGGTGAGAAGATCAGGTAATTGTTTTGGGGTTTTTTTTTAGCTTTTTTTTTTGTGTCGATCCACCTGGGGGAAAGTTGAAATTTCATATCCCGATAGTAATTCCTGCAACACCAAAACACCCATTATTTTTTTTCTCATATAAACATCGGTAACCCCATTTGCTCAAATTTGACAGCAGCTCAGCTCCATAGTAAAGATGTCTCGCAATATTATTTAGTGTATTCTACACAGAAATATACTAACACTCTGAAAAAATTAGATTGAAATTCAATCTGAATTGAAGATAATCAAATCAATCTGAGATTGAAATTTCCAGTCTATTAGATGGAATACATGCAATCGGAAAGATTTTGTTATGATTATATATTCCCCTTATATCTATGTTTTCTCTTCTCGCCGTGCATCATAATTGTTCGTTCATGTTTAGTCCCGAAGTGTATTGTATTGTTTAATGTAGTTCAATGTGCGAGGCGCAGTTATAAGCTCGTCTTAATGCGCTCCCACTTGCAAAAAAAAATGCAATAAAGCATCGTTTAAACCAAAGATTTTTCGCGGATTCCAATATATTGAATTTTCACTCTAATTGTTTTTGAGAGTAAAACAGTCGTGTGCACTCAGAAGAATATCACAATTGTGTTTATCACCTCTTAGGATCAGATCACCATGAAGATATGTGGTTTCAGACCTATCAAGTCTCACGCATTCGGCGTGAGACTCACGCATTGGGCTTCAATCTCACGCTCTCACGCAGTCACCTATAAATCTCACGCATTCGCCACTTCAATAAAAATATCTGTAAAACACGAGTCATTTGCTCAAAGTTGTCAGTGTCCTGACACACTGCGCACAGGAATATCCTATGGGAATCACCGTCGTCAGTCTTGCGTCGTCATATATGATACGTTCCCACTCTTTTTCATCGGCTTCTTGTCATATCGGGCACCCACAGGCCCTATAATACGCACAACGCAGTATCGGGAACCAGGCTGTCAAAATGTCGGACACGCGGTCAGGACTTGCACATGACCTATAACTTCCAATATTTTAACGATGGAGATGAAATAATCCCAGGTGGGTGGTTAATTTTTTTTATCACATATACATCATGTATAAGGCCTATGCAATATATTTGGTGACAAATATCATATCAAAAATACAAGCAACATTCTTACTTCCATCAGCAAAACAATCAGAAAAACAAACAAAACAACAACAACAACAAAAAATGAGTAAAAAACTAACTGATGATTTATGATTTTATCCCTCTAAAATTGGTCAGAACGCGTCTCCGGCCATCTAGAACCCCAGAGCTTCCGGGGCCTAGGCGGCCCCTGGACCCTCGCCTTAAGTGCTGGGATAGTCGCTAAATCTCACTCTCTGGGAAAGTTTAAAGTTGAGAGGTCTGTGGTTTGCCCAACATATCGAGCTCTAAAAACTCACCATAGCCATTAAGCATTAGTTTACTGAGTTTTTGAATTGATTACTTAGAATTTTGTTTGATCGTCGCTATATAGCTGAAATATTGCTGAATGCGACGTTAAGCCTTAATTCTCTCTCTCTCTCATAGCCATTAAGCTCAGTCAATATTTGGATGGGTGACCAGGTGCTGTACTGGCTGGGCTGATCAGTGTCCAGGGTAATAGGAACTGTGAGCACTCTAGCGTTCTGGCACAAGGAGGCACCGACGTGATATGACTGAATCAAGGTTGAAAACAACATTAAACCCTACTACTCACCCACTCCAAAAAAGACTGGGAACACTAGGACTAGACACAAGCAGGTTTATCTCCACTGACTAATGAACCCTTATAGGTATACGAAGTATCATCTAGAAACTGGATAATATTGGTAAGACTTCGCAATGATATTTTTCAGTATCGTGCCGGTATATGGCATGATTCTCAAATTGAAAATCTACATTTGATTGAAGGGATAGGTTTCAAAATGTTACAAATTTATCCAATCAAGAATCAACCTTCTTTTCAAATATTGGCAGTTAGCAAAATATTCTGAACATTTTAAAATGTTTAGAATTTTTTTCTTATAATAATAAATGTCTGTAAGATATCTGTGTAATTAGTAATTGTGGTAAATGCCCATTGACAATATTTAAGCAAAAATTAGGTTTTCATAAACATTGAATCCCTACACATATATGTTTTTTGTTTTTTTTCTATATTGACTATATGAGAACATCAGAATGCCAAAAAAATGTCCAGTGGAATATCAGTGATATTCTTCTCGTACGGTATTGCAAAGTATCAACCAAATGCCTGTCCTGAAATCGTTTTTAGTCTGTTACAGCCCGGTTAGCAGGAAACTTGTGCACGTGAACCAAGGTAGTAAATGACTGCTCCCTTTCATACCAGCCAACAACTAGGTCACCACTGGATTTCCCAGTTTAGCATTTCTCACATCATATTTCCCCGTTCTGAAGTAGCTGGAATTATTTTCTCTGCCTCTTTATGTGTATCAATAATGTGCAGCATTCATTCATTAAACGGAAAGAGAGGAAGATATTTTGTTCTCATATTTTCGAGTGTCACTATAATTCGGTCAAGCCGACTCATCGTCAATCACTGACATGCTTTGCCCATCCTAACTCTGAACTTCGTCAAACTGGTACGGTAGAACGATCTCTCTTTTGAAGTTCTAGATTTCTTGGCTTTATTCCGTCCATGTAACTGTACATATAAAATGTATTTATTGCATTGTTGACACTTTCGATTGTATGCTTTTCTCTCTTGCCGGAAAACGGACTTGGTTATTTAGCGCACGATGTCCGCATGATGCGATCGGGAGCTGGACTGCCAGCTTCGCTGCAGGAACAAGCTTTTCATGTTCGCGCACGATGCGAGGACCGTTTGCGCACGATGCGGAGATCGTTTGCGCACGATGCGGAGATCGTTTGCGCACGATGCGGAGATCGTTCGCGCACGATACGTAAAGGGTTTGCGCACGATGCGAAGAGGATGTAGTGGTCATTTTATTGGTGTACTGTAGTGTATTTTAACCAATGAAAACCGTTCTTACAAATAAGGTTTTGGAGAATATCTTTGGCACCGAGACAATTTGCGCAGGACATGATGCACGGTGGGAAGGTCTTCCAAATGTCAATTCATGACATCTGATTGGTTGGTGCAAGTTAAACGTTTAAATTTATTAAACGTTTGGATTCATGGCGCGAACGCCCGTCTTAAAAGGTACCGACATAATGAAGTTGAACATACCAAAGAAAGGCAGTCCTAGAATAAAAGTAACTCCGAAAATGGAAGCCGAAATATAGAATATTATATCACAATGACTTCCATTTTTGGAGTTACTTTTATCGTAGTTTATGTGAAATTGATCTGTGGGAACAATGAAAGGTAGTCCTATAATGAGGGAGGTTGCACACGTTAAACTAACCATGTGTTACCCAATTAATTTCCTTCCAATTACAGTAGGTGCTCATCCAAACTTGACTCAACCAAAATAGCTGAATTTTGCTCTTTATCTTAATATAATATCTTTACATAATTCCTCCAATACGTCAGTTCGGGATTTCAGATGAACACCATGACCACCATGTTAATTTAACCAGCATAAAGAAAGCCTTCTTTAACATGGTATTGTTGGTGTTGCGTTGAAACTGCAAACTGACCTGTTGAGAATTCGATGGAAAAAGGGGCCAGTGGAATGAAGTCTAGGCCTACCCACAGGGCATTAAGATCAGTTTGTACAGAACATACATGTACCTAAGCGTAAATAAGAGAGATTATAGCTAGGGGTAAATAGAGATTGATTTAGTGTTATGAGTGAGAAGGGCTGGACATCAAGGTTGATGATGGTTATGCCACAAGTTAGGATAAGACAAGACATGTATTACACTTTCTGGATATCCCACAGGTTGACTGGTGAAGTACAAGATAGGAAAAGATTATAAGATATGTTACAGCTTGCTCTTGTGAGAAAAGCAAACAGTAGCCTGCAAAGGTGATAATGCGACAATGGTAGCCAGGTTGGCTGCTATGGTAGAGCATCTCTCACATATACACCTAACCAGCTAAACTGTATAATTTTCTCAGCAGGGTCCAAGCTTTGGTAAAGTGACGATACCAGTCTGCCATATTTTAGAGCGTATTAATCTCATATTTTGTGGAAAAACAATGAACAGAGTAATATTTAATGCAGATCAGGGATCAAATAGATGCTAAGTGACTATTAGTGACTAAATATAGACATACAAAAGCAATTCAACCACTAAGGATCTCCAAAACTCGTCTCTGTGGAACTACTTTCATGCAGCGTTTCCCGTGAGTCGGTTTGCACTTTTGTCCATTTCCCTACAGCATTCTAAAGAGCCTCTGGCTTACGCCAGATCTCAAAAATAAAATCCTTGCCTACCTATCTACCCAATTTTTCAAAAGTTGATTACTGGAAACACAAATATTGTTGTGGATGGCCTTATAATCGTGCATCTAGATGAGAAGAGTTATCGATAGCAGTCTGGTAATTCCAAGGTCTCACTTATTTCAGACACAGGTGTTGCTGATCTTCTCTGTCTGAATCGTTTAGGTTTAGTCGAGGGACTGTAATAACCGACAACAACCACACGAAGGATTATATGTCGTCCACGATGACTCTCCCATTGACTAATATTAATCGTGTCTAGAGCTTGTCCACAGAAGTGCAGGAATACAGTCGTTTATGCAGAGCGTTAATCAACGAAAACTTATAACAGGTTCTAGTGTGGGCCAAGGATTGCCGAGGCCTTGAAGTAGAAATGTCATTTCCAGCTCCATGGTCTGGATTGCATTGACATTCCAATGAGAGTTTATTACATGTAGCCGCCATACAATTGTCAATGTAATTACATGCAGTTAATGAAAACTGTCGAATGACATCTCTGTCTATGGCATTAATTTCTCCTCCTTTTCAAGAGGCTATACATGTAGATATCGGTAATCTAACAGGGAATGGCTGACATCAGTACAAAAAAAAAACAGTTGTTCGATGGTTGGTTTGGGTGCTTGATGATTGGGTCGATTGTTTCATGGTTGGTTTGGGTGCTTGATGGTTGGGTCGATTGTTTCATGGTTGGTTTGGGTGCTTGATGGTTGGGTCGATTGTTTCATGGTTGGTTTGGGTGCTTGATGGTTGGGTCGATTGTTTCATGGTTGGTTAGATTGTTCAATGGTTGGTTAGATTGTTCAATAGTTTGGTTGTTTGATGATTAGTTAGGATATTTGATGGTTGGTTTGGTTAGTAAACAGTTGTCTGATGGTTGGTTAGGTTGTTTGATGGTTGCTTTGGTGGTTTGATGGTTATTAGACAGCTATTCAATGGTTTGTGTTGGGTGATTGATGGTTGGTTTGGTTAGGTGGTTTGATGGTTGGTTGGTTTGGTTGTTTGATGGTTGGTTTGGTGGACACTTGTTTAATGGTTGGTTTGGGTGCTTGATGGTTGCTTTGATTGTTGGTTGGTTTGGTGGACACTTGTTTAATGGTTGGTTTGGGTGCTTGATGGTTGCTTTGATTGTTGGTTGGTTTGGTGGACACTTGTTTAATGGCTGGTTTGGTTGCTTGATAGTTGGTTGGGTTGTCTGATGGTTAATTTGGATATCTGATAGTTGTTCAATGGTTGGTTTGGGTGCTTGATGGTTGGTTTGGTTGTTAGCTGTGTAGGTTGTTTGATGGCTGGTTTGGTTGTTTGGTGACTGGTTTGGTTATTGGATAGTTGTTTGGTGGCTGGTTTGGTTTTTGATAGTTGTTTGGTGGTTGGTTTGCTTGTTCAATGATTGGTTTTGGTTATTTGGTAGTTGTTTGGTGGTTGGTTTGCTTATTCAATGATCGGTTTTGGTTGATTGATGGTTGGTTTGGTTGTTTAATAGGTCTTCGAAAGGTTGGTTTGGTTGTTTGGGGCTTGGTTTGGTTGTTTAATAGTTTCTCTGAGAATGGGGATGATTAAACTGACATATTATACCAGTCATATATTATACCAGTAAGTTTTATCTAATAACCTGATAAAAGTAACAAAATCAAAATTTCATACACCAGCAACCCCACACATATTTCACAGACAGAGCAAGTCCCACGAAAAATTACAAAGTAAATCTAGCTGAATCAATTCCAGTGTGTATGGATGTCCAGGGTGGTATGGACAATCATGGAATCATACTGGAATTAGGCTGATTAACCATGGAAATTAATCCATGCTTAAAAAATATTGAACCTTGCAATGAATTCAATTTTAATCTTTCAATCTCAGTTTCATACATCGAGAACCCAGGACAATTGTTCATCCGTTCCATGGAAAATTAACCACTCTTCTATGGAAACCCTGCACAATAGTTAAGCATTTTGCGTCAAATCTCTAATGAAGCCTAATCCTTGATTTTTCTCTGGAAAACAGCATTGAGAAAGAAAGAAAAAGTGTTCAAATACATACTTTTAAGCCTTTCCAGGGTTATTTTTCCAAGGTTTTCCATGCAATTTTCATGGGAAAACCTGAGAATTGAACAGAGAAAGTTAGTGGGGATTTTTCAACATCTGTGTAATTTATTGTTCATACAGACATCTTTATAGTTAAGAAAGACAACGTTCTGAACTGGGCTTGATATTACATGATTATCGGAGGAGTGTATGGGTGCAACCGAATATTAATGTAACTCCACTGATATTTCAATAATCTTAGACCTGTACATCAATCCCAATGCCATAAAACTGTCCTATTATGAAGTTTCTATGCATGTTTACGAGCAATGCCGGAAATGTAATAGAGGAGGAAGATACTGGAACCACTCTGTGCTGGTAATTTAATGCCTACTGTTCAAATTATCAACAGTCTCCAGTCAGCTTCATCCACCCATAGCTCAGTAAAGCCAGTATATAAAAGAAGAGCGAGAATATAAAAAAATACCTACACAATGATCAGTTTCTTGGAGAACATAAAAAACAACCCTGTACATCAAACAGCAGATGTGCATTAATAAGGTTTATGCTGACCTTTTGAAAAAAATGGATCAATGCGGAGCAGAGCACATTTTTATTTTCATTTGAAAGCTGGAAGATTTGCATCTCGGTGTAATTAATTCTTGTGCTCCAGATTTGCTAGGAAAATATTTTCATGAAAACATGTTCATGAAAACTGAAGCCTGATGGGAAGATAATCATATTTTGATGAGACCTTGTATCAGTTTATTTTTCAGTTGCCCTTCGGCAAAGATTTAGAACAATCTGCCATCCAACCAACCCAATTTATCCATGCTTTCAAGCCACATAAGAAACCTTGATTTCACAGAATTCACAATCTTGATATTTATTATCTAAGCCGTAAATCACCCACCTTCATTCTCCGAGCTGGAATAGGCCTACACAGTAGGATAGAAGGATTAAAAGCCACATCGCATAAACGCTGTACTCGCTGTTGTTCTATGTGGACTACAATTTACATTGTCATGGAATGATGCATTCAGTTTTATAACATTTCTAAAAGTACCAGTAAAATGCATTTATACATCAATAAAATTTGGCACAATAGTTTAAAATTTTCCAGTTTTTAGAGGAACAGTCAAACAAAGAAATCTATGTAGTTATAGCGGATTTTGACCCAGATACCCCTTTTAGACATCCTTTCTTTCACGCCATTGCTGCATAATATTCCCCACTATATTAATTGTTACATGCATGACACTATAAGTGCGATCCTTTTGGAGTTTTTGCCTGGAGCAAATTTTAATATATAAGTCAAAATAACATCTCAATATAATGGAGTAACTAATTCCTATGAATACTATATCCTGATTGAACACTGACAGGGCTGATTTTGATGTACATTTCCATGGTAATGCACTTACAGTAACCCCCCTAATAATTCAATCACAGGAAGTGAAATTTCCCAACATAAAATCTGGAGGTGATCAAATTTATTAGAACAGGAAATGTTTCAGAATCATGCAAATAATCCATTATTCCTCTGTTATTCCAACTGATGATTTCCCTTACCGAAATCTGCAGGTTGCGGCAAGGTTGCCGCAAGCTTGCGGCAAGCTGGCCGCAACCTAATCAGTGTGCCAGAACTGTTGGGGAGAGTATGCCGCTAGCGGCAATCTCAATTGGTGATTCCACAGTGTGCCGGTACTGGCAAACAGTATGCGGAGAGTGCGCCAGAAGAATATAAAAGTTTGCCGCTAGCGGCGCACAGTGCGCAGGCAGTTTGCCAGAGCCAAACTGTGGGCCGCTAGCGGCGCACAGTGCGCCGGGAGTGTGCCGGAATCAGAGTATGCCGCTACCGGCACACTCTGTATGGAATGGACTGCACTGAAGATTTAGCCAGCTGTTATTAGTTAACCCAGTTAACTGTTGACCCCTAATTTTCAATCTGGATAGTAAACTATCCAAACTGTACCAGGGTAGGAATACATCACAGAAGGAACTATACAAAATTAGTGTACCACACTGTACCACATAGTTGAAGTTATAGTTATTAGGGGAATGTTCTCAGAATGAACAATTAATTCTGAGACAAAATTTCATTGTAGGATTCTAATGTACCTACATGTAGTATAACCTTTCCTATCATTGGACTACTTTTGGTGCACATGAATACATATGTAATTCGGTTCAGGACTTTCAAATCTGGCAGTTGGTGAGAATGGTGGGAGAATATGTTTGCAACCATGAGGAGTTGTTCCTGTTAACTTAGGCCTGCATAATTTATACTATTTCCTGGTCATACATGATACAGATTTGTGTGGTAAGTCTGTTTGAATGCAAAGTAACAGTTTGATTATGGTTTAGGCCAGTAATTTTGTAGACAATTTGTAGTTTTCTCTGCCATGTTGATCAATGTGTTCTTTCCTTCATTCATTGTCTGTTTAGATTTCATTGCATGACAGATCTTATGTACAACAGTTTGAGTGGAGTGATTTGTACCATTCATGTGGAGGTCAGGATGATGTCATTCTGACCACCACCATGAAAATATTGATAAGCCCAGAAGTTATTGGAACAGTGCGCGGTGAGTTTGCCGGAAGAGTGCGCGGTGAGGTTGCCGGAAGAGTGCGCGGTGAGGTTGCCGGAAGAGTGTGCGGTGAGGTTGCCGGAAGAGTGCGCGGTGAGGTTGCCGGAAGAGTGCGCGGTGAGGTTGCCGGAAGAGTGCGCGGTGAGGTTGCCGGAAGAGTGTGCCAGAAGGTTGCCGGAAGAGTGTGCCAGAAGGCTGCCGGAATACATAAGCAGTTTGCGGCCAGCTTGCCGCAATCTGTATAGTGTGCCGGAAAGCTCATTTGCATGTGAAAAACTCTGTTGCGGCAAGGTTGCCGCAAACTCTCCGGCACACTGTGCGCGGTGAGGTTGCCAGAAAGTTTGCGGCAAGCTTGCCGCAACCAGTGTGCCAGAAGAATATTATTTCGGTAAGGGTTTAGAGTGTGATTTAAGACAATGTTTTCATAGGTGTGCTAGATGGTTATTTTACACACGGTTAGTGTGAGAAAGTTTATATTTTAGGGCAAGGGCGAAGCCCGTGCCATAAAATTTATAAACTTTCCCACACTAACCATGCATAAAATAACCATTTAGCATGCCTATGAAAACATTATTTCTATTCTATTGCACTACTCAAATTGATTATCAACAAAGATTATAATGAAAGGTTGAAAACATATTTTAAACTTTGACAACCTTTCTCCCCTTTTTTGAAAAAACTTGTCCACTGATGTTGGGACGATGCTCCCGTCTCAGTTGGCATCGTGCCAATGTCAGTGGACTAGTTTATGTGGTCTCTCAAATGGGGATTGATTTTGTCAGCTGAGTCAGCTGTTGAGAAATTACGTGAATATAGGACTATTTGCGTTGCTTTGTTAATCAATTTCCCGATGGAAACAATAAACTTGAGAAGGAAATTTCTTCTTGTAATTTGTTTGTTTTATTAGATTGTTACTTTTATGAAAGCAGATGTCCCTTTCTTCATCCGACTTGTGAAATGGAATCTAGTGATGATCACCTGCACTTGACACATGTATATTTCACATAACCGTGCTAACACGTGTAATAATTAATTGCACGGTTAGCTCGATGTTATTGACACAAGTGTTACAGAATAAATGTTTTTGATAGGAGGGTTGAAATATTAGACAGATTGCCATACTTACAACTTACTGAACTCAAGACACCACTTCTTTCATGCTCCTAATTGTGAAATCACCAGACTACATAAGTTGCGGAGAATGAGCATCTACTCTTCTATTTAGCAAAATTTTATTTTGTTCGTATTTCTACGAACAATTATGCCAGAGAGAGTAGGATCATGAAAATGGGGAGGGGTCAATAGTTGCCAAGAACCAGGAAAAAGTTCCAGTCAAAACTCCCAACAATATGAAGAATTAGCTTTTTTCTACAGCTAAAGTATTAAACTGATGAGGGTTCTTTTTAGTTCCACCTTCGCTTCGATTAGTTCCACCCTCTCACAATATGAACCTCCCTGGCTGAGAGAGACACTCGAGAGGAATGCACAATGTAAAAATTCTGACTGTATATGCCTGGAAACAGCACTAGTATTTTTTTCACATTATTCATTCCATGGGAATAGCAAGCTAGCCTAGTTCTCTTTCAGATTTCCTCAATACATAGATGTGAAGGTGACTTTCTTTGAAACACTTCAGTTTGCTCTGTTGGATATAAATAATCAGATGAACACGTCATTTCAGAATTTGAAATCAACAGAACAACATACTATTTATAGAATCAAATCAAAACAGAAAATCATAGATATGGAGCAGATATATGGAATGAAAAATACTATACAAGGAAGTTACATCTCCATCGTGTGTTCTCAGACACAGAAAAACAGCTCAGGGGAGACAACTCTATGGAACAAATAGCCAGAGAAGCACATCCCCCAGAGTCCCCGATCGATCATGGCAACATACAGCATTGATCATTCTTCTAGTGTTGGAATGGTTCAGCACTCAATATCAGTTGATATCAGATTCAATTACACACTATCAATAATAGGAATTTGAAGAGCCAAAATAATCATGCAAGTAAAGCTGAACGATTGTGACTTCAGATAACAATATTTGTATATATACATGTATGTGTAATTGATAAAAGAAGCAATTCAGGATACATTCAGTAAATTAAACAGTGTATGCTTTCACTTTCAACAAACATGTATCATAGCAAATATAGGTTAAATACTCTGAAATGTCGATCAAAATGCATTGTGCGGGGCAAATGGAAAGCGACCGTTTCTTCTTTTTTTCTTCTATACTGGGCCATGTTATTGATTGCAGCCAGACTTCCACTTCAAAGTGTTTTCTATTACAAGTCACGTTCGGTAAATATAAGGACCCAGATCTAAATGACTTCTCGTTACCTAGACTCCTCCATTTCCCTGGGTAGAGAGGCGAAATTTACCGTTAAACATACATAGGACGAAAACTGACAACATGATCTACATGTAATCAATACCAGCGGAAAAAAAATTCAAAGGTCAATGCTAAGTCTAAAATGAAATAAAAGTTTATTATTCCACTCGGCCCAATATATCGATCGGACCTATATCAGAGCTTCAACTTAACATGTAACATGAACTATGGACAAGAGATTAACATTGAACAGACAGACAGGTTCTATTTATAAGGCCATTCAAACCACATGTATATTTCCTGTATGACCTTATCTTCATCATTCCAAAGTTTAGTAAGGCCAAAAAAAAATATATGTCTGTTTCCGATTACGGGCCAGAAAAAAATAGAGTAGGTAGGGCCAAAAAAGATTTTATTTTGGAAATAAATTTTATTTTGATGTCCAGTACTCCTGTCCCATATACAATGGTCTACAAATATATTCTTGATTGTATAATATTCCCACCCACTTTAACATATTCTCCCAGGACACATCCCCCCATATTTTCAGATATTCAAAAGATCAAGGGTGGGGGGGGGGGGGAACCCTCCAAATATATATCGTTGGTATTTTTATCAATACTGGATCCAGCAAATCTTGATATTTCAATGAGTTCTGCTGAAACCAGTTATTGTACTGATATTATGGAAATAAGAATTGCCATTAATGTGTTTGACTGCTGTTTACCACCAAAACGAGTATCGTTTTAATTGATTGCAACTTGATATGCAAAACAATATATTCCAAGGATTTCCGCCCAGAAATGATGAAATTTTCCTCTAGAATTTTAAGGATTTTTAGTGAAAAATACAAAATTCCATCTGGAATTTCAGTGCCTTCCATAGGGAGAGTGTACTTATTTTCTGGAAAAGCCTGAACAAAAAGTTGACATATACAACATAAAATGAAATGGGAAATTAATTTGAACATCATGGAGGTTTGTACCAGCGCCTATCTAATTCGAGCAATTTGAGAAATGAGACGGGAGTCGTGACTGTACAACGATTTGAACAAGCCATTTCTCGAAAACAGAAGAGTTATTACTTGCTTGAATCTTGGGGGTTTATTTCAATGCATTCATAATAAAAACAAGTCGGGGAAATTTTGGATTTTTTAGCGGAGAAATGGTACCGGTCGGTTAGACTTTGATTGTGTTGTCGCCGATTCCGCTGAAAACGAACACCACTTGCAAGCTGCCGTGTCCGCAAACAAACGCCATTTCAAGTCATAAAATCAGTAGATTTCTTTCGAAGTTGATGGAGAATATGTTTAAAATTGTCCTGGTAAACACGATCAAGTCGACTGAAGCGTAATCAGGTTGCTGATTTCTCGATTCCCGACCTAGAAGTAGGTGCTTTATTTCCTGAAAAGATCGTCAACCTGCCGCCACGCCATGCGGTCTGCTACAGTCACGCTTTACGGTATGCTGACAATTGGCACGACGCTTTACGGTTGTTGTTGTTGTCGTAAAACGCGGCCTTGGTAGTGATTTCGTTGGAATTTGCTGATAAAATTTTTAGAGTCGCACGATTGATCTAGACTCGGTCGGGTAACCGGAAACAGACATATTTTTTTTCTTGGCCTAATAAAGATACATGTATATTGTTGGCCTACATGTACACAAGGCCAAATACAGGTTTCAAATTTGGGTAATGACAGCACCTTCAAATTTGTGATGAATAATTGAAAATATATGCACAAAATTATAAAGAAACCCTTAAAATAATAAAGGTTTTAAGATTACAAAATCTGTCATTTTGGGGTCTTCTGTTATTTCTGGAATTTGGGTACCAGTTAATGGTTTGAATTTGGTCCTGTATATGCCCCTGGTACAGTAGGCTCATTGAAATTAATTATTTGTTCATCGACCTGCTCACCAAGAAAAGTTGTAGCACAGGTTGATTCACTTCCAAGCCCAGGATTGGTGCACATGCAGATGGAGCAAATTTGGTTGAACGTTGTATTCACATGACTATTGTCTGTACCAGATGTATCTATTCTAGACGTTTTCCTGATATTTCAGAGTAAATTTTTCGTAAAACACTGAAATTATGGAAATAGCTCCTGAGCTACAGTCCATGAAACAGAGCTACTGCACAAGCTTTCGAACCTCATGCCAGCTAGAGCCTTTATCAAGTGATCTGTTGAATTTCATGAAAATTGCCCTATACAGATCAACAATTGGACAATCTGAAAATTCACAGGCAATTTTCATGAAATTCAACAGATCGCTTGAGAAAGGCTCTGACAGCTTGTGCATTAAATATGTTTACGGAGAGTATAGCTCAGAAGTTGTCTATTTCTATAATCAACAAATGCATGTACGAGTCTAAAACAATATACATGTAACACTGAAAAGACTGGGTTTTGGTTATTTGTTGGCATCATGGCATCAAACTTTCATGTTATAACATTGGTAGACCAAGGTTGCTATGGCCCCAAAATAACATGGTTTAACGTGATATTCGGGTTTATAAACTGTGTGAAAGGAGTTGGTATGATAAGGCGGCATTTCGGCCTATACAGAGTGTGGTTGAAATCGAAAAAATAAAATGTCCAGAAACTAATTGGGTTTTAATGTAACGGCAAGAGAAAGTTCTAGCTCGATTGCATTATGATTATAGTTATGACATGTAAATCAAATCTGCAGCATGTGCTATTTCTTGAAATAAAAGGTCTAAATCTAGTCATTCAAACAAATTATTTTTGGAACATTTTAATTTTTCGGTTTTCAACTGCATCACATACAGGCCAAAATACCGCCTTATCGAACCATCTCCTTTTAATGTAGTACAAAAAATTCACTGCAGGTTATCAGCAAAAATGTCTAGAATAGATTATACAGACAACAGTGCATCCATCCACCAACTGTTTAGGTTGAGGAAGGCAAAGACAATGGCAGGTGATGATGATAAAGAAAACATTATACATGTAACATTTAATTTAGGTCAAGCTGAATCCAGATGAAGCTTTATCCGCATGTTTCACATTGATTGCATTAAAATCCAGGGCTGTGACAGCATAAAGCCCCTATTAAAGGAGCAAAATACCTAACCAGTTGATAATTAGCACTTTATCAGCCAAATGCCTGTACTTCCTAAATTGGATGTATGTTTAATTGGCAATACACTTGACCCAGTTTGTTCACCCAGGCAGTCATATGAGGAAATGTATCACACCTATAGACAAAATAGCATGAATACCACAGCATGTACCGTAAACCTCTCAATGATTAAATCATCAACAATTCTCAAGTCAAGCTTCAAAAGTTTTCAATGTCTAATGAACAACTTCTATAATAACTAATTTACATTGAACACTTATCAATCTCAAGTCTCATTTTTACACATTTCACCTTGGTCTAACAGAACCACTTGTTATAAATGTAGAGCATGACCTTGACCTAATATCGTATCTAAGTTTAATTCAAATTTTGCATCTTGAAGCGGAATTATCTCTGTTAAATGTTTCCATATACATGTACTTTTCTTAGAAATAGACCATAAACAGAGAAAGGTTCATGCCCTGGAAGGTATCAGCCAGATTTAGCATGAATGGAAAAGGACATGGCCTTTATTCAGTCTACATCTAGCACATCTCAAGCCTCTGAGAAAGCTAATGGCAACAAGTCTTCTATCAGTTTGACTGTATTAAGTCAAAGAAAGTCTCTGGCTTAATAGACAGCCAAACGGGTTGGCAGATTGTGAAAAAAAAACTGTTGACTTTCAAGGTTCAGAATGAAGCAGGCTGAAGAGAAAGAAAACATTTCTTTTTTCACTTATCACTAAATTTTACATGCAAAAATTTGAAATGAAATTTTTTTTGACTGTCTGCATTCATCACCTACATGTATCATCACAAATTATTGAAGAGATTACAATTAGCATATTTGAAATAGTTGAACTACATGTATCTCTTAATAGTAGAAGTTCAATCTTAGTAAGGCATGAGAATATCTGATGAGCTCAGCTTGAGGTAACGTCACCTGTCTACCAAAACAGTAAAACAGCCTGGATAAACATAATTACATGCACCAGCATATTTTTCAGCAATTTTGTTCCATAACATTTTTTTGCCACTTAAAAAGCTTGAAACACCTGCTGTCATTTTATGGTAAGCCAAAAACTGGATGAGCTCAGCCCCTCATGTTAAAGAATACATGTATTTCAATATCTATAATAATAATATCAACTTTATTTATCAAAAGTAAAATATCTGGTTAGCTTAAATAGAGATTTTGTTATTCAAAATTATGTTAATATAGTCTAACATGGGAATTATTCATCATTGGGTTCATTATTTCCCAGTTAACCAATAATGGTGGCATAAAAATATCTTCATATCTGGACAAATTAATAACATTATTATTAACAAACTGTTTGCTGAAACATTTATACAATGTATTACAGTAATTCCTCTAATAATTCAATCACAGGAAGTGAAATTTCTCGGCATAGAAACTGGGGGTGATCAATTTATTAGAACAGGAAGTTGACAAAGTGGTTCAAAATCATGGATATAAATAATCCATTTCTTCATTATTTCAGAGGGTAATTAAATTTATTAAAACAGCTGATTGAATTTTGTCACTAAAATTGGGAATGATTGAATTTTGTCCCCAAAATTGGGGGATGATTGAATTTTGATAGGGTGATTGAAATATTAGAGGGACTATCATAATTCCCCTTTTGCAATAGAGGTATATACCCAGCATTATCTATAAGCAGTACTTTATTTGACAAACAGCGACAGTTGAACATCATCAGTCCTAAGTTAAAGCTTTTCCACAGTGAAATACAGCTTGATTTATCCATAGTGATTCTGTCACTTGATTTTTAAATTTAGATAAATGATAAAACCAATAGACCATTTGTCAGTCCGGTTTGGTTGGTTGTTTTAAGTTTAACGTCACACCTAACCTTATTGGTCACACGGCGACAATGATCCAAACAAGCATACCCTAACAAAACCCTAATCCTAACAAAACCCTAACCAAAACTACAAAAAAAAATTGAATTTCAAATTTTGAAAATTAGGCTCTGCAGACACTGATCACAATGGATCCTCAGAGAGCCCAATCTGTTTGGTACTTTAATCTACCTCCTGTGTCAGACAAACATGGTACAAACCATGCTGCCCTAAGCTTGTCAGTCCATGATCTTTACACACCGACACTGTGAAACCTCAGGACGAACGAGCAATCTTCATCAGGCATAGACAAACTGGGTTCTTATGGAAAACCGATCAACTATGCTGATTAAACGGAAACGGATGGAAAGATATAAAATATAATTGTCAAACACCAAACATAGTAATTATTTATCAGTTTGTTATCCGGAAACTGTCTTTTTGCTTGAGCATCAACATCTACCTGTATGATGGGTGTCCACAACCAATAAATACATGTAGCTTAGAAGATTACAAGGACACCAGCCAGTGACCACTGTATGAACACTGCCCCAGGTCGATCAATACACCAATAGTTTCTCACATGCAATGTATCAATAATTCAGTTCTCCGTTGATCAGAATCTGACATGTGGTGAAAGATCCCTGATGTGTCAATCGTGTTTACTGAGCAAATGATGGCCTATTTTGAGAAGATCGCTGGTTGTGGAAGATCCCTGATATGTCGATCATGTTTAATGAGCAAATGATGGCCTATTTTGAGAAGATCGCTGGTTGTGGAAGATCGCTGATATGTCGATCATGTTTAAATTAATGGGAAAATGTTGGTCTATATTAATTGAGACTGAGAAGCTGGAAGATCGCTGATGTGTCGATCATGAAAGTTTAATGGGTAAAGGTTGGCCTATTCTGAGACTGACATGCTGGAAGATGGCGGATGTGTGACTTTAATGGGAAAATGTTTATTTTGAGATTGACATGCTGGAAGATCGCTGATGTGTCATTCAATCATGTTTAATGAGCAAATGATGGCCTATTTTGAGAAGATCGCTGGTTGTGGAAGATCGCTGATATGTCGATCATGTTTAAATTAATGGGAAAATGTTGGTCTATATTAATTGAGACTGAGAAGCTGGAAGATCGCTGATGTGTCGATCATGAAAGTTTAATGGGTAAAGGTTGGCCTATTCTGAGACTGACATGCTGGAAGATGGCGGATGTGTGACTTTAATGGGAAAATGTTGGCCTATTTTGAGATTGACATGCTGGTAGATCAATGAGGTGTCAACCATGTTTAATGGGGCAATGCTCGTCTATTTTGAGAAGATCGCTGGTTGTAAAGGATCGCTGATATGTCGATCATGTTTAAATTAATGGGAAAATGTTGGTCTATATTTAATTGAGACTGAGAAGCTGGAAGATCGCTGATGTGTCGATCATGAAACTTTAATGGGTAAAGGTTGGCCTATTCTGAGACTGACATGCTGGAAGATGGCGGATGTGTGACTTTAATGGGCAAATGTTGGCCTATTTTGAGATTGACATGCTGGTAGATCAATGAGGTGTCAACCATGTTTAATGGGGGAATGCTCGTCTATTTGGAGACTGAACCGCTGGAAGATCACTGATGTGACTTTAATGGAAATATATTTGCCTATTTTGAGATTTATATGCTGGAAGATTGCGGAGGTGTCGATCGTGTTTAATGGGGAAATGTTGGTCTATTTTGAGATTGACACAGCCTGGAAGATCCCTGATGTGTGACTTCAATGGGAAAATGTTGGCCTATTTTGAAATTTATATGCTGGAAGATTGCGGAGGTGTCAATCATGTTTGATGAGAAAATATTGGTTTATTTTGAGATTGACATGCTGGAAGATCGCTGATGTGTCATTCAATCATGTTTAATGAGCAAATGATGGCCTATTTTGAGAAGATCGCTGGTTGTGGAAGATCGCTGATATGTCGATCATGTTTAAATTAATGGGAAAATGTTGGTCTATATTAATTGAGACTGAGAAGCTGGAAGATCGCTGATGTGTCGATCATGAAAGTTTAATGGGTAAAGGTTGGCCTATTCTGAGACTGACATGCTGGAAGATGGCGGATGTGTGACTTTGATGGGCAAATGTTGGCCTATTTTGAGATTGACATGCTGGTAGATCAATGAGGTGTCAACCATGTTTAATGGGGGAATGCTCGTCTATTTGGAGACTGAACCGCTGGAAGATCACTGATGTGACTTTAATGGAAATATATTTGCCTATTTTGAGATTTATATGCTGGAAGATTGCGGAGGTGTCGATCGTGTTTAATGGGGAAATGTTGGTCTATTTTGAGATTGACACAGCCTGGAAGATCCCTGATGTGTGACTTTAATGGGAAAATGTTGGCCTATTTTGAAATTTATATGCTGGAAGATTGCGGAGGTGTCAATCATGTTTGATGAGAAAATATTGGTTTATTTTGAGATTGACATGCTGGAAGATCTCTGATGTGTCGATCATGTTTAATCTGCAAATGTTGGCCTATTTTGAGATCGACATGCTGGAAGATCTCTGATGTGTCGATCATGTTTGATGGGCAAATGTTGGCCTATTTTGAGATCGACATGCTGGAAGATCTCTGAGGTGTCGATCATGTTTAATCGGCAAATGTTGGCCTATTTTGAGATCGACATGCTGGAAGATCTCTGATGTGTCGATCATGTTTGATGGGCAAATGTTGGCCTATTTTGAGATCGACATGCTGGAAGATCTCTGATGTGTCGATCATGTTTAATCGGCAAATGTTGGCCTATTTTGAGATCGACATGCTGGGAGATCGCTGATGTGTCGATCATGTTTAATGGGCAAATGTTGACCTGTTTTGAGATTGAAACGCTGGAAGATGGCTTAATTATGTGTCGATCATGTTTAATGAGAAAATGTTGGCCTGTTTTGAGATTGACATGCAGAAAGATCGCTGATGTGTTGATCATGTTTAATGGGAATATGTTGGCCTACTTTGAGATTGACAAGCTGGAAGAACACTGATGTGTTGAATTTTGAAAGAATTTGTCTTCAAAAGACAAGTTGTCATTGGGGAGGAGGTTAAGGGCACCAATGCCAGTGTTGTCTTACCGATCCTTCCCCTCATTTTCTGTAATTGAGGGCACTACATTTGGGACCACATCTATTTAAGGACTAAATTGTGTTACAGTTAATGTGTTTGTAATCTATGTAAAATGTGAGTCTGACAAAAATGCTCGCTCTGGTGAAATGAATGCATGAACAGTACCGGTATCTTCCACCAGGGGATAGATCATAAACAATTATTATGTAGATGTAAACAAACACTGGGCTTAGTCATAGTACTATCTGGTTCTGCATCGCAATCATATAAATTCATAGGTATGAATTATCAGAAATCTGATAGTAACTGGGTTGAAGGAGATGTTTATTTTTATCCTCTACTGTATTGTCTTCATCAATACAATGTAAGAAACTGGATACTTACCTGTATTGTGAGCTACTGACTGTAAACAGTCCACTGGGTCCCAGAACTACATGTATGGTACGGTAATTCCCCTAATAATTCGATCACAGTAAGCGCCACATTTGAAGCTCATATGTGAAAGTATTGTTGATTTATCCAACTTTTCTTGTGCATAATCTTTTAAGATGTGGTAGTTTTACAGTTTGATAGCATCACAGCATCTTTGTCATTATTGGTTTCTTAAATAATACAGCGGAAAGTTGCATTTCCTGTGATCGAATTATTAGGGGAATTACCATAATCCCTCTAATAATTCAATTACAGAAAATGAAATTTTGCGCCATAAAGTCTGGGGGTAATCATATTTATCAGAACAGGAAGTTGACAAAATGGTTCGAAGTCATGCATGTGATCCATTATTTCTTCGTTACGTCAACGATTTTAGAGACTGATCAGATTGGAACAGCTGATTCAATTTTGTCCCCAAAATTGAAGGTGATTGAAGTTTGATATGGTAATTGAAGTATTTGAGGGATAAGCATAGTCTTGTTTTCATGATCCTAATTGCAGATTTAGGCAATAGAAAATTGTTATGGTTTAGTTTAGTTCGGTTTTACTACATGACGTGGCCTCATCAGAAAATGATTCAAAGTGTATTTGAAGCTCAAACTTTCACAGCTAATCAAATAGCGAATATGCACTTTGATGTACATGTACCTACACCAAAGGCATCCTGGGAACTCGTCAAAACGTGAATGTGTGTGAAGGAAGAAACCACAATCTGAGTCTAAGCCAACAAGAGTATGTGGTATGACTAGTGTTCTGAAGCCAGTGCAGGCGATTCAAAGCACAGGTGAGGTCCGATTCAAGATTTCAATGTTGATAAACACAGATTACTTTATTACTTGGTTTTGGTGTTGTCTTAAATACAGTTCAACCAGCAGATGAGAATGGCCAAAGGACCTGTACATCCTTCATAATGCAGGTCTGTTCATGAATACTCCGTACCTCCATATCAGGCCCTGCAGGCAGATTATTACATCCTCGCTAAAACCAGGGGTATCTCTATCATAGATACCCCTGGTCCACTTGGACACTGTATCGTGATCAACGACAACACAGTGGTAGATGTCAGCCAATCAGCAAAAGCAACATCCTGCTAGTTTAGCAGCGAAAGTAAAACCCTAACGTATTTTACCATTAGCACAGTTTTTCTAGGTCACGTGAATGTGGCGGAATGCGGTCTGCTATGCAAGATAGACAAAGGTTCGCCTTTGGCTCACAAATAGAAACCTTGACGTTATGAAGATGGGCAGATTAGGGCAATATGTACAGTTATTTTTGGAACTGTCAGTTTAAAATAACCAATGAACGGACAGCATTTTGGGGCGATACGCAACCTTATTTTGATGACAGCTGAGTTCATACGTAGAAAAGCTGGAGGAAAACATCTCTGAATCCTGGATGGAAACCACATGGGGGTGCCTCTCAAGTCAAAACGACAACGGATACGAAACATCCAAAGGGGATGAAATATACAACACATGACCTTGTGCCTATTCTACTCAAATATGGGCAAGTTTAGAGAGGTCATGAGGTCACAAATTCGCTCCAAAATGTTTCCGAATCAACTGGTTCATAATCGTTATGGCTTATAAGATATTCGTCATGGTACAGACTTGATAGACGAGCCATGATAAGGGATCAAGGACCTGTATAGAAGACTGAATGAGTAACACACATGGAGAATTCAAGTCTGAAGTCTTCCATTCAATTCAAGACAATTCTTCAGACTTGCTTTTACTGAAGAAAATATTTTATAACCATAATCACATGATATATTATGCAAAACGGATATTCAGCATTGATCAAACTGAAGACAAGATCGACTGTACCTCTACGTTCATTCAACAGCCGAGCGAGAGACTTCACAGATCTCCTGACCAATTAAGCTTCAGTCAGTCGAATGACTCTTGACTGTCAACAATGCTCAATTAACTCAATTACTGAAATTTGTAAACAAAATTGTATTTATTTTGCATAAATATACATTTTTAATCAGAACCGAGCTGAGTGTGCTCATTCATGAGGTCGTGTTTCTTTGGAGATGTCACCAGCTGACTGTAGTAGCCATTTTTAACTTGATCACTCTTTGAGACCTTACCCAGTTCTAACTCGAATGAGGGCCAGCCGAACGACATTTCCCTCATCTGGATGAGTTAGAGAGATGGCCCAGTTGAATGCACTGTGATAGAAGTTCAGTGTTTGCCTGAAGCAAGCTATTACATGTATAATACCTGGCCGGATAATGTCTAAATTTAGATGATGTTATTCCGGCTCGTTAGACAAACAACCACCTGTCCGGAAATAAATTACAGTCTCAAATATCACCTATTTATGTCTGTACACGGTACACAGTACTTACAAAACAAAAAAAACATCTTTGTTTTACGCGAACCATTTTGCTTATACATAATTGAAAGAAATGGGAAAATCGATAAGCACAGTCAGCAGGAAAACTGAGCAAACAAGTTAGACAAAGGTATAACTAGAGCCTATGGGCTTTAATGAGATCTGGTAGCTGTGTTATTGGAGGATAAGTTTGTAATGAAATAAACGCACAATTATATATTTAATTTCAAGTTAGGCACAGGTGGCACCAGGCACGAACGTATGTGGCTAAAACGCAATCACAAGTTACATCCTGTGACAAGGTATATGAAGGGCCATTCGCGCCATAAACGCATCCTTTAAACGTTTTAACTTCTTAAACGTATAAAAATTGTAAAGCTTTAAAAAGTTTAAACGTTTAAACTTGAACCAACCAATCAGATGTTATGAACTGGCATTTTCTTGTTAAAAAGCAAGCGTTAACTTTGTAAATTCGCAACTTCAGACGTTTCCTGTCAAAAGAAAAATTCGGTCTTTTAAAGATTTCCAGTTAAAAGGATAACGTTTCCGGTTGCGATCGTCCAATCAGATTTTTTATTTGGGCCGCGTGTATTCCAACATCTACACCAACACCTGCAAATCTCCACTGGCAAACGTTTCCGGTATGTAGTGTATTTTAACCAATGAAAACCGTTCTTACAAATTAGGTTTTGGAGAATATCTTTGGCACCAGGACAATTTGCGCAGGACATGATGCATGGTGGGCATGAGGAATACAATATGCGCGAATATTTGTAAGGGTTATTTTGATTGGTTCAAACAGACTACATAGCGGAAACGTTTTGCCAGTGGACACATGTTGATGTTGAGGTTTGAACATACGCGGCAGCAATAAAAAAATCTGACTGGACGGTCACAACCGGTAACGATTTCCCTTAAACCGGAAACGTTTAAAAGTCTCGAATATTACTACTGGAAACGTTTGCCTTTTGACAGGAAACGTCTAAAGTATTGGACGTTACAACAGCAAACGTTTGCTTTTGGACAGGAAAGGTCTTCCAAATGTCAATTCATGACATCTGATTGGTTGGTACAAGTTAAACGTTTAAATTTATTAACTCTTTGCCCCATGATGACGCCATTTGACGCCCCTTTCTAAACCATACAGGCTTTTCTAGGCTGCCCCTTAGACCTTTTCGGTGATCACCTGTAATTTGTCAGGTACAAATCTATTGGAGGGATGGTGTCAAAGGTTTATTAATTTTTTATATTACTTTTACAGTGACCAATAATTTAGTATGTTTAATATTTTCTGAAATAAAATATTATTGAATGAGGTTAATTAATTAATTTATTACATAAGGCGTCAAATGGCGTCATCATGGACTAGGAAGGGGCGTCAAATGGCGTCACCATGGGGCAATGGTAGTAAGCCTCCATGGGGCAAAGAGTTAAACGTTTGGATTTATGGCGCGAACGGCCCTTCTTAAAAGGTACCGACATAATGATGTTCAACATACCAAAGAAAGGCAGTCCCAGGATAAAAGTAACTCCGAAAATGGAAGCCGAAATATAGAATATTATATCACAATGACTTCCATTTTTGGAGTTACTTTTATCGTAGTTTATGTGAAATTTATCTGTGGGAACAATGAAAGGTAGTCCTATAATGAGGGAAGTTGCACACGTTACGCTAACCATGTGTTACCCAATTAATTTCCGTCCAATTAGACACTACAGTAGGTGCTCATCCAACCTTGACTCAACCAAAATAGCTGAATTTTGCTCTTTATCTTGATACATAATTCCTCCAATACGTCAGTTCGGGATTCCAGATGAACACCACGTTAATTTAACCATTTTTGGAGTTACTTTTATCGTAGTTTATGTGAAATTTATCTGTGGGAACAATGAAAGGTAGTCCTATAATGAGGGAAGTTGCGCACGTTACGCTAACCATGTGTTACCCAATTAATTTCCGTCCAATTAGACACTACAGTAGGTGCTCATCCAACCTTGACTCAACCAAAATAGCTGAATTTTGCTCTTTATCTTGATACATAATTCCTCCAATACGTCAGTTCGGGATTCCAGATGAACACCACATTAATTTAACCAGCATAAAGAAAGCAATATGATACCTTCTTCAACATGGTATTGTTGGTGTTGCGTTGAAACTGCAAACTGACCTGTTGTTGAGAATTCGATGGAAAAAGGGGCCAGTGGAATGAAGTCTAGGCCTAAATACCCACAGGGGATTGAGGTCAGTTTGTACAGAACATACATGTACCTAGGGGTAAATAAGAGAGATTATACCTAGGCCAAGAAAAAAAATATGTCTGTTTCCGGTTACCCGACCGAGTCTAGATAAATCGTGCGACTCTAAAAATTTTATCAGCAAATTCCAACGAAATCTACCAAGGCCGCGTTTTACGACAACAACAACAACAACCGTAAAGCGGCGCGCCCACAGTCAGCAT
Source organism: Hanleya hanleyi (assembly GCA_036873755.1). Taxonomy (NCBI): domain Eukaryota; kingdom Metazoa; phylum Mollusca; class Polyplacophora; order Lepidopleurida; family Hanleyidae; genus Hanleya; species Hanleya hanleyi. Next base: position 21,630 of record JAVTVY010013182.1, on the reverse strand, counting down.
ACCGTAAAGTGTGACTGGAGCTGACCGCATGGCATGGCGGCAGGTTGACGATCTTTTCAGGAAATAAAGCACCTACTTCTAGGTCGGGAATCGGGAAATCGGCAACCCGATTACGCTTCAGTCGACTTGATCATGTTTACCAGGACAATTTTAAACATATTCTCCATCAACTTCGAAAGAAATCTACTGATTTGATGGCTTGAAATGACGTTTGTTAAAGCAGTGTTTAGCGGACACGGCAGCTTGCAAGTGGTGTTCGTTTTCAGCGAAATCGGCGACGACACAGTCAAAGCTAGTCGCCGCCAAAGTCTAACCGACCGGTACCATTTCTCGGCTAAAAAATCCAAAATTTCTCCGACTTGTTTTATTATGAATGCATTGAAATAAACCCAAGCAAGATTCAAGCAAGTAATAATTCTTCTGTTTTCGAGAAATGGCTTGTTCAAATCATTGTACTGTTGTACAGTCAGGAATCTCGTCTCGTTTCTCAAATTGTTCGAATTAGCTAGTCGCAGGTACAAATCTCCATGATGTTCAAATTAATTTCCCATTTCATTTTATGTTGTATATGTCAATTTTTTCTTCAGGCTTTTCCAGAAAATAAGTACACTCTCCCTATGGAAGGCACTGAAATTCCACATGGAATTTTGTATTTTTCACAAAAAATTTCATCATTTCTGGGCGGAAATCGTTGAAATATATTGTTTTGCATATCAAGTTAATAAATTAAAACGATACTCGTTTTGGTGGTAAACAGCAGTCAAACACATTATTGGCAATTCTCATTTCCATAATATCAGTACAATAACTGGTTTCAGCAGAACTTATTGAAATATCAAGATTTGCTGGATCCAGTAGAGATAAAAATACCAACAATATATTTTGAGGGTATCCCCCCCCTTTATCTTTTGGGGGATAAGATCTTTTGAATATCTGAAAATATGGGGGGATGTGTCCTGGGAGAATATGTTAAAGTGGGTGGGAATGTTATACAATCAAGAATATATTTGTAGACCATTGTATATGGGACAGGAGTACTGGACATCAAAATAAAATTTATTTCCAAAATAAAAATTTTTTTGGCCCTACCTACTCTATTTTTTTCTGGCCCGTAATCGGAAACAGACATATTTTTTTTTTTGGCCCTAGGGGTAAATAGAGATTGATTTAGTGTTATGAGTGAGAAGGGCTGGACATCAAGGTTGATGATGGTTATGTCACAAGTTAGGATAAGACAAGACATGTATTACATTTTCTGGATATCCCACAGGTTGACTGCTGTAGTACAAGATAGGAAAAGATTGTAAGATATGTTACAGCTTGCTCTTGTGAGAAAAGCAAACAGTGGCCTGCAAAGGTGATAATGAGACAATGGTGGCCAGGTTGGCTGCTATGGTAGAGCATCTCTCACATATACACCTAACCAGCTAAACTGTATAATTTTCTCAGCAAAGTCCAAGCTTTGGTAAAGTGACGATACCAGTCTGCCATACTTTAGAGCGTATTAATCTCATATTTTGTGGGAAAACAATGAACAGAGTAATATTTAATGCAGATAAGGGATCAAATATATGCCAAGTCACTATTAGTGACTAAATATAGACATACAAAAGCCTTTCAACCACTAAGGATCCCCAAAACTCATCTCTGTGGAACTACTTTCATGCAGCGTAAGGCTATCCCGTGAGTCGGTTTGCACTTTTGTCCATTTCCCTACAGCATTCTAAAGAGCCTCTGGCTAACGCCAGATCTCAAAAAACAACAGCATACATTTGTAATGTTGAAAATTTTGAGATGGCCCTCTCTTGATATTCATAGTAACAAATGTACAGTAAACAGGCTGGGACAATCAAAAGACTGATATTATCTTGGGTTGATACTTGATAGCATGTGATAACATTTCCATTGAGTAAGAGATCTATTTTACAATAACATAAGTAGCATTTGTCAGTACTTCCCACTGATCTGCAAATTTGTTATTTTCTTATTAACCCACCAATGCATCTTTCAGCAATAATAGGACAATTTTTCTACGAACTACTCAAAGAGATAGCAAAAGAATGAAATTGCATCCCTGTCGCATGACATGATTTTGGACAATCGTCTATCTCTGTTGTATGAGCTGTTGACACTTGACTTTCTTACTCACCCTTTTCTTACACTGTAAGTCAAGGTCAACATTTCTGTGAACTGTGAAACTCACTAAAGCATAACTCAAAATATGACCTTTGTGTACTGTTACCTTGACCTTTGACATATTCACCCCGAATTAATCGATAGGCAGAGCTTCGGATTTGGGGTGTGCTTTAACCTGCAGCAAGCGCCTCAAATCAGAATACCTGCGTAGGTTTCTTCAGGTCAACACAAACGCACAGATCTGTGAACTTTCCAGACGAACTGTGCAGTGTAACTCACACGGTATCATCCGGACAAGCTAACTTGCGGATGGAATAATGAGTGAAAAATGTACTGTCACTTCGACTAAAGTCGGTGTGGCATGATTATTTAGATGTAGGGGTTCATTCTTGAAATGCCTTCTGGAATGCACATTATTCTTTCCCCTATCAACTATCATTAATTTAGTTGCTGACCGATTGATAGATTTTTCTCAAATTTGGGAAATATATATTGCAGTAAATCTGTATGATTAGACAAATTATTTTCTGACTGCATAAAAATTGAGTTTTTTTAGTGAATATATTTCATGTTTCTAAAAAAAAATTGGGGACTTCTGAACATTACCACAGGTGCAAAAAATACAAACCAACAAGAGTTATCTGCCCCAACTCTGACATCATGAAGCCAACATAAGAACTTACAAACCTGTGTTCATTTCTGGTTGACATGGCATAGAAACTCTTTGTTTTTATTATTTCCTAAGTTACTGCATACTGGAAACAAATAGTTTCTGAATGGCCTCATCTTCACTTGTCTCTGAATATATTCATGTCACTTCTATAAAGCCGAACATTGTGTTAAATCTTAATTCTTTCTCTCTCTCTCTGTCTCTCTCTCTATTCATCTTTATCTAAGAACATCCTGGGAAGATTAGAGAATAACCAAAAGGACTGTTTACAATCAAATATTGACCCAACATCCATCAACGTCATATATATCAATTATTTACTCTTCGTCTCTTGCATAACCTATTCAAGATTCATGACCTATATAAGTACACTACATGAGCTGTGTAGTCTGAATAAAGGGCACTTCAGAAAGACGGAACATCAACATGTTGTTCATGCCATATATACGTTCTTATAAGGAGGCGATTCATGACATCGCCCCATTAGTCCACAAACGATTATAGCACAGATACAAATATATACCAAACTTTTCCAGGGATAGATTTCATCGGATTTGGTTAAAAAAAAAAAAAAAAAAATTGCGCCGAACTATATCATAGGGCAGGCGTGTGAAAAAATTTCTGTTTTAACTGCGAGTGTACATCGTACGTGTCGGTTAGATGTATCAAAGCTAGATGGAGTTTCGCTGGGGGCCAATGAGGATATCAATTACTTCTCCCTCACTACATCCTTCGAATATTGCCGCTGGTCAGAATTAGAGACGTGTTTGATACATTTAAACCACTTTGACTAGCCTACAGCTATTAACTCTCTTCGGATAAACAAGCATGGCATGCAGAATTTACATTTGTGATCTAAGAGCCATGCTGTTATGCACTTGTGGTACATGTACAGTAGCACTTTGGCTGCCCATTACTTTCTATTAAAGAAAGATATTTTCCACTTTCAAGATGGCAAACTAAGCTGCACCATTTTACATTTTTTTTTTTAAGTAGAATCAGGTGCTTTCAATCCACAAGGCTGTGTGGTTATCATGCCGTGATATAAAGCCATAACCATTCTTAGTAAATAGCGTATTCTAATATAAAGGGTACCACCCATCTACTATTTTCATCACATATTTGTTTTTAATTTTTGTTTGTACATGTAGAAGCTAATAATTCCTAACTGTATACAATTATCACAACAAAACTCCTAATAGATTGAAAAGGTAATGAAATATCACAGCAAAATTCAATCATGTGAATTTTGAGAACAATAATAAGGTGTAGCTAACGTCATTCTCTCAAATGTCATTAGCAACAAGTTTGGTGTTCTAAATGCATCAAACATTTCAACTTTATTTGAATCCTTTGGAATATTCAAATTAATCATTTCCTTAGACATTTTGAAATCGAGTGCCTGTCACAGGTGTGCTTTGAAATCTATTTTTTTGGTATTTTTTGTTGTACCAGCTTTTTTGCAATGTGCACTCTTATCCCTGTCATTTTTAAGAGTTTATGTATGTGTTTTGGACTACAAAAGTGTTTGAACTTCCCTAACGTCATCTACCTTGAGAAATGTGATGTTAGACACCAGTTTTATTTCACTTTCATCACTTATTATTCCCATTTGCCCTAATTTTTTTCTGGCTTGAGGAGTCGGAAGTGGTCAGTTAATGAAAAGTATGTAACGGTTATATCTGATTCATTGTTTTTTTTGAGGTCATCATGATTTGAAATGTTGCTATTAAACGTCATTTCTGATATGAAAGATGAAATAATGACAGATTTTGGTACCATTTATAATAGAATATGCCAAATGTAGATCATAAGACTGCACTGAAAACAATAGTGAATTTGCACTATGACCAGACCACACCAATTGCATTGGGAGGTCAGTAATATCTCGTCCAAATGCGAGAATGCAGTTAGGTGGGCACCGGTTCCTGTTGCTTCAAATGCATTTTGCTGAGAAACAACAGAACTTGATAATGTGATGTCTAGCACTGTAATATCACTTTATTGCACCATGTAAGCATCCTATCGGATCCTGTCCTGTCCTGTGTGCTGTCCTCAGTGTTTCAAAGGGTGGATGAAGGGTGTCTGGTTCCATGCTGCTTCAAAGATTTCTTATTTGAAGTAGCAGGAACACAACTGGGCTGGTGGTGCTTAGTTGGTTCATCGAGATATAGCTGAAATATTGTTGAAAGTGACGTTAAATTCTATTCACTCACTCACCCTACAAATGTCATCTGCACAAGTCCAGATAATCCCTAAATCCTCGCAGAGGGTTTACCTGGACCTTTTTGGTGATTCGGGTGAGTTCTCGAGTCGTTGAGTCTATTACACAGTCTCGTACATTTCATAGCCAGCGGTTGTTTTGAATTAGCTTGTCGGTATCTGAAGCCTGCGGTTTTTCCCTTTGACACCCGATGTCGATTTCAGCCTAACTTCAAAAGCAGTCTGGCCGGCGATGAAATTCAAACCAGTCAAGACTTAAACCTCGCTGCGGATCGGCCTGATGAGCTGCTTCAGCGCTCACTGATTGGTTCTGTTTAGTGAAACACTCTCGAGCTATTTATATCCAGAACTGCTATCGGTAACTAACCAAGCCAGTGTATCTAACAATGATATACTGGCTCATGAGGATGTGCAAATATGTGTGAAGAAAGAACACAGAATCTTGTGTAAGTCTGCAAGGAAATGTGACTAGAGTATAGTGCTAAAATCAGCGTGGGCTATTATTACAAATACGGTCCGGGGAAGATTCAATGCCGCTAAACACAGGTTGGTTTAAAACCAGGTTTGGTGTGGTCTTAAATGGAGTAAAGTCAACCAATGTCAGATGAGGACCTGTAGAAGACTGAATGAGCAAAGCCACAAATAATAATGGTTTCATACACTTATGAAAGGCAGGAAAAAATTTCAGGAGTTTTCCAGGGCTTTCCCGGTCATTAACTTTGATTTTCCAGGAGTCTTTTGTACAATAACTCACAACAAAGATGAGTAAATTAACCAAGTTCAGGAACAAATATTGGCACAGTAACATGTGGCATCAGATAGCTGGTTTTCACAAAAGATGAAAGTTTACTTCTTCGAGGGGTTTATCTTTATTTTTAAGTAGTTTCCAGAACTTAGCAATTAAATTCCAGGAGTCTTAAGGACTTTCCATTCCAGAGACTTCCACTCAATTCAAGACAATGCTTACAGGCTTATGTTGTATTTTCTTCACTTGTTCCCATTATGATTCCCTGTTCAAACCCTCCAGCAAAGGACACTCATAACCTGCATGTTAGGACTATGCACTCATCTTCTTATCAAGTCCTCTTTTCACAAGAATTTTCACCTAAATTATCCACAATCCAGAGATTTATAAATGTATAAAGCAGCCCCCCTCTGGGTTAACATTGTCAACAGTTACTAAAGACAATCTGTGCTCCAGAAAGATCCACATTTCATGCTCTAGCTGTCGGTGTTACATGTTATCAGATTCTTTATTCCATTTGATCAAGGCACCATGCCAGTCTGATTACAAGAAGACATAACTACAGTAATTCCCCTAATAATTCAGTCACAGGAAGTTCACTTTTCAACTCTGTTATTCAAACACAGAAAAAAAAGCAACATTTCCACTCTTCTTCCAAATTGAATAAAAGTCATATAATGACACAATATAAAGAATGTTGTCAGATATAAGCCATTTTTTGCTGCACTTCCAGTGATCTAATTATTAAGGGAATGACCGTAATTACCCCTTCACTGAAGCACATCATCATTGTCCCCGAGGTGAAAGTGAGGCCCACACTAGCTCTCCGGTAAATCCTTTCGCTGAAAAATATCCCAGATGAGTATTACAAAACCTTCTCAGATGCCTGATCACAGTTGCTGTATTATAGCTCTTTGGCGGGTTAACATGGGACTTGAACTCATGATATTACGTCATTGTTGTGGGTAAATTGCCGATCAGAGATACAAGTGGCGATGCCATTGGCTGTTATGAGCTATGTAACCAATCTTAATAGATTAATATCCTACCATTAGTACCAATCCTCCCCAATTGTATATGTCGCTATGTAGGATCTTACTGATTTCAATTGAATTTGGTGTTTAGAGCGCCCAGCTCATGAATATTTAATAGTCTTGTGACATTACGGTCACATTTACTTGCAGACATGGAGGGGAGAAGATAGGGTCATCGTATCCGCTTTAACCCAAGGTATATGCTAACGAGCAGTCCCTATTTCTACCCCGCATTATCCCTTACCGAAATAATATTCTTCTGGCACACTGGTTGCGGCAAGCTTGCCGCAAACTTTCTGGCAACCTCACCGCACACAGTGTGCCGGAGAGTTTGCGGCAACCTTGCCGCAACAGAGTTTTTCACATGCAAATGAGCTTTCCGGCACACTATACAGATTGCGGCAAGCTGGCCGCAAACTGCTTATGTATTCCGGCAGCCTTCTGGCACACTCTTCCGGCACACTCTTCCGGCAACCTCACCGCGCACTCTTCCGGCAACCTCACCGCGCACTCTTCCGGCAACCTCACCGCACTCTTCCGGCAACCTCACCGCGCACTCTTCCGGCAGCGGCATACTCACCCTAACAGTTCTGGCACACTGATCAGGTTGCGGCCAGCTTACCTGCAGATTTCGGTAAGGGATGGTGCTAATCTGGCAACATCAGAAGTGGCTGGTGGAAGGCAGCCACAGGAAGTGACATTTAATGTTTCAAGTATAGGAATTACATAGAAAGTAGGCAGCTGTTTTGGGCCATTTTGGTCAAAGTACGGGGCCAAAAACGGATGCCTAGATGCCTTCTAATGACATCCCTGCCATCATAGATATTAACAACAGACATAATGGTGATGTTGCTTTTGATCTTTTTGAATTCGACTTTTCTCCACTACCACATGAAACTGAATGCCAAAACAATCCTTTCGAGGTAGTACGATGAATTGTTTTAAACTTTGCTATTTAGTCATGAAAATGAATGTTATTCAGCCATAACTGAATACCAAGAAATCAGGTAGATGTGATCTTTTCGATATAATATAGTAACAAAACTGACTGTGCGGCATTCAACAAATGCCTTCAACATAATTCTTTGACTCTGTGATGTTCGGTTAACGTCAATCTGATTAATGCCACAACGTCAGTTTGAAAAAATATTATATATCCACAAGACCAGAGTTTATTATTTCTTAATAACATATTAAGGAGTCCATTTATGATGCCTTCCTGCTGCTTCAAGGCTCTCATTGTGCTATACAGAAGGCGTCAAAGATACGATACAATAACAGCACAAAAGTAGTATATAGATCTGGATAGTTTGGAGAGGGGAAATCAATAGAATCCAGTCCCTCTGAAGGGAGAACAATGCTCAATCTCCGCTAGTGAAGATTGTTTTTAAGGTAAGAGGTAAACCCCCAGACAGACAACCCCACACACAATTATCACAGCTCATTAGATGTGTCTATGGTAACTATGGCACCATAACAGGAACTCCATGTGTGCACAGACAACCTGAATGTAGGCCTTTATGCATGTAGATCAACAGATTCCAACATCAACATGGCATTTCATATTAACTAGAATGTCAGCCATATGCAGGCTATCTGTAATAATAATAAGTTTTATTTCCTCAGACCACAGCATTTTGAATACAACTTTGTGACACATACAATGGACTACATCTGCAATTATACAATCGTTTGAAATATGTAAAGGCCGGCTTTACATGTAGTTATGGATCAGTCTGCCTGTTGGTCTCCTTTAAAAAGAAATATCGGATGTTTCTTATTCAATCAAAATAATTTATGGGAACTCAAGAGCAATCCGAAAAGAAATGATACACCTCAGATACTTCATTTCATTTGAAGTATTTGAATGTGCAACTAATATCTGGATTGAAGTAGAAAACAAAATGGCTTAAATTTGAACAATTATACATGAAACTGTTTATAGTCTAAATCAACCAGGCCCGTAGCCAAGGGGGGTTTTCTGGGTTCGGGCGAACTCTCCTTTCGGAAATATTATTTATTTTTCTCGTATAAATGCCCTTTTCAAACACTGAAGTGAACCCCCTATTTGCCCCTTTCCCATACAGCGAACCCCCTGATGTGCCCTTTTGGAGTGAAAGCGAACCACCCCTCAGTAAATCCTGGCTACAGCCCTGTCAACATACATGAATTGATCTGATGTTAGCAGCAGATCAAGGATGGGTTGCCCATCAACCACAAAGGTAAACCTTTTTCTTAATGAGGGTCTTATTAATTATATCTTTTTCCTGGTTAAGCACTGCCTGCAATTTAACACTGAATACCTCACTCAAGGTCAAATGTAATTACCATCTGACCAGTATTAATTACTTAAAGTGGAAAACGACATTGCAGATTTTCTATTTTTGAGCATATGACATAGAAAGGGCCTCTGGATTTCAATAACGTAACATACATGTATCTGCACTACAACTACAACCACTGAACTAGCAATAACACAAATTTGGCGAAATGCCAGAGAGCAGAGCGGTTCTTTTTATAGACTGCCCAGGCTGGATCATTAGTTCAATATATTGACTAACTTCACTGTTATCACCGTCAGTGCTGATGTCAGAGGGTAAAATTAATTAATTTTGCAGATGTGTACATGAATTACATATACATGCATCGATATCAGTATTTCTGAAATTACATTTGTTACCGTACTATTTCTTCTAATTTTTTGAACAGCATTTTTAGATTTGAAGCAAAAAAACAATATCTTTTTATCAACCGAGGCCAAACACTAGTACATGAATTACTTCTTGTGTTATAATAACACAAGAACTGAAAATACAGCTGGTGATATTCGTAGAATGTTAGCAGAATTTCTCTCCACAGATGCCTGAAGTTAAGTTTTGCCATCTGAATAGTTATAAGAAATAGGGTAAATGTTGAGTATGGCTAAAAAGCGATGTTGACAAAATATCATATTACGTGTGTCACATTTTCAGTCCAATGAAACAACGATGGTCATGCCTTAGTGAACAGCAGTCTAGGCCATCCTTCTTTGAATGTTTTTATCAATGGTGAGATACTTCACAGGATATCAGCCATGGTCTTAAACCATAAACAGGTGAAACATTAACGTGCCATCATCAACTATCAAAAAATATATTTTAGACAGTATTCTCAATAAAAAGGATGTTTTTGATGGGGCGTTTAGGTTCAAACAGTCAACATTTTTTTTTTTTTTTTTGATGAACCCAACTACAGCCTGGTTCGTCATCAAAATCCCCAGGTCATTTTACCAGACTGAGGGACCCAAATAATGTGACCATGGATTGTACAGTAGCTGGCTTGCTGTTCATGGAGATGTGCCCATTGGTATTGTGGTAATACAGGAAGGCCTGATTGCCATACATCAGTGTTTCACCTGTGACATACCATCTTCATTTTATCCAGCCAATTTCTACGTTCCCACTTCGAACCTGCCTTGATTGAACTGACCCCATTCAGTGTTCAAAATCCGAGGTGTAAATTTCACCTATGAACATTCGATGAACCAACCAGACCCTACACATCGATTGTGAGTAGAGTGACATCATCCTCAAGTAGTGGCGTCATTCCTCCTAATATGGTGTTTGTATTAGCCCACTATACAGGTCAGCCAATCAATAACGATCTACTACGACACATTTCGAAATTCAAATGTTTTCAAGGTCAGTGACATCTCGTGTCTATTTGTAAGTTCTTTGAACATTGAACGAGGCCAGATATATCAAGGGAAGTTCGAAGTGGGAACGTAGAAATTAGCTTGATAAAATGAAGATGGTGACAATACAGGTATATTGTTGAATAAGAATGTGGGGATTAATCAGAGTCTATGTGACACTGTTAAGAGGGATCATGTGTAGGGCGGGTTGGGGGTAATGGGTTGCACGGCGTGTTCACACAACCTGTGCGATGGAGTGCCCAAGTACATCTATCCATCCATCCACATGAGCATTAAGTGTGCATACATGCAGAGGTAGCTCACTGGAGAGATAGATTGCTTTTTCTTGGTGGGCATGGGAGGCTGGCTCGAAAAGTCAATAAAATCAACATCCATATCACATAAACAACTTCTAACTGACACTGACTGTACGCATCATTTAAGTTATTGCAATACAAGTGACTGCACATGCAACTATCTTCTCAAGTACAGTATTCCTTTTGAGATTGAGACAAACTTCAATAATACAATCATATTCAAGTGAATAAACTTGACTCAACTTCACATGAAGAAGATTCGTCGCAAAATGCAATGAAATTCAAACACAATGAACAAAAATGAACAAGACGTACCTCAGGGGGTTTCACGGGGTGCGAAGCCCGGCGGCGCCGTCCAAATTTTCTCAGGAAATCCAGTCCAGAATTTGAGGACTCGACCTGCAAAGAGCTGCGCCGCTTATGTTTGGGGCGAGAACTTCCAAAGTTGAACGACATTGTGCAAGGTTCTAAGATAATGCCACAAGAACAATGTTTGTTTATACACCTGGTTCTGGACTCGTGGAAGCAACGAGCTGTTATGAAGTCATTTTATTATGTGCTGATGGGTCCACTCACTCACAAGGTCACTGGCATGAAAACAATATTTGCGCAGTCTGGTACCATCGGTAGCCTGGCTCAAGAAAAAAATTGGAAACTGGAACTCGAAAAAATCAAACCATGTGCCTGGAATTTCCTCAGATACATGCACATTTGTTTACCTAGCCTTGGATAATCGACACTGGTTCCAGCCAATCACATTACATTGCCAGTTAGCTAGCGAGCTAAAATTAGACTATGCTTACCAAAAGATCATTAGAAAAACTGGTTCTGTTCCCATCAGAGGATGTACACGCGGTGGAATCAAAGGGAAATAAGTGTCAATTTTCAGTCAAATTCGGCACAATTAGCAAGAACAACCACGCGATTATCCAGGACAGTCTCCTAAAATGACCACCAGGCTTTCAAGTTATACGTCCGGTATGATGTAAGAACGGTTATTGGATCCAAACGAGAAGCAAAGGATAGCGAATAAATCACACAGAATAATGACTGTCAGGCTTTGCACCGGTGTCTGTCGGAGCTATTTCAGGATTGGCCAAGAATGGCTCATCTATCATAGATTATTATTGGAACTATCCGCCAACTTCAACCACTTGAACATCTCTATATATCCCTGTGACTATTACGGTAACTTTAGCTCTGAAATACTTAGAGCAGATATACATGTATGACGAGGTAGGTGTATCTCGCACAAGGAGTATTGCAGTTAAAAGGCAAGTTACAAAGGAACTAGAGCACAGGAACGTAAACGTAATGAATAAGCTCCTGGGTGGTTGTCACTGGTAAACTGGCTTGCTGATATAGTCCTACCTGCATATATATAAAATGTATATAACATATACATGTATCTTCCTGAGAGGCTAATGTACACATAGACAACACCGCAGAGAAGACAATTCTATCCGGTACCAATTATGACAAGACAACTGGAAAATGGCGCCAGTTAAGGTCCAGTGTCATTCTCAATCGGACAGGCATCAAAATCAATCATTGATCAATGGTCAGCTCGCTGTCTCGGCCCTTTATACTCAATTTCCAGGATGTCGAAGCTTTTAGGCACAAGTGGCTTGCAGCAATCATTAAGTTGCCATATAGGAAGAGTTTTGGGGTATCTTCTGAAAACACATGGAAGGAAAGAGACTCTTCACTTGAGTTCCTGGGTTAAGGATTTGTGGTTAAGGGGTTACATGGATCATTGACTATCAGAGGCTCTGACTGGGGGCAATACCTCAAATTTTAAATTTCATATGTCTGTTATATAAATACGTCTAACTGAACATTTAGAAATTTGCTACTTCAAACGTTGTATATTGACTTGCCGACCATTTTGATTCCATCTCAAATCCATAGATCCATAGATTTGATTCATAAAATGTCTATTTGCTTCTTTCTAAAATGAATACCTCTTAAACCTAGAGCTGTAAACACCATAGACTTGATATGTATTTTACAACAATAGAAGACATGCTCCAATACTCTATTTTAATAACCAGTACATTGAATCAAAACCTGTTGAGATAGCTCTGGGAGCTGTTAAAGGTCCCTTTTTGATAACCTTGGCTGCACTCCAATAGAACTCAACCTGGGCATATTTTCTTTCACAAAATAAAACCAACTACACATTTGTTTATATCTCTGCTCCAGGCTCCTTAAATACCAATACATGTACATACATAAACATTATGCTAACATGTCCCTAAATGAAATTCACAGACTATATATATGTACATACCTACACAGTAAAGTCTCGAAAAATTTAATCACTTATAAAACACACACTTTATAAGCCAATTCCAAGAAATAATCTCCTACATGTATGTAGTCAACTCTGATTATTCAAAACTAATCATGATTGCCCGCTTGCACAAAATTCAAATTGGTCCTTTAACGATAGAACTGTGCTGATAGCATTGGCAGGTGCATGGAGATGTGGCTCACAACAGTTCACCCATTCACTCTCTTTTCAGTCTCTTCAACATGGTGTGTTTTATATAAGTATAGTATTGAGAATTGGTATTAAAATGATAAATATAGATAAAAAAAATCCTACTATTCCAAGAAAGAACCGTAAGGCCCCATAAAAAAATGCCTTGTTTCCCATCACTGACTTTTCAAAAAGTCGGACGGGCGGTCCTTTTTTATTTTCGGAAGGGCATGGGAATGGTTCAGTTCATTCAAGAATCCACTGATATTAAGATAGTGATTGTCTAATTGGGTCCGAAAATGTTATATATACAATTAATTTTAAAGTTTCATTTTGTACACGGTCTCGTTATAGAGATTGAATACATTGGATAAATCGACAGAAATCCCATGGCGTTTGTATTTCCATTCTCACCTCCTGCAAGGTGCTATATGTGAGGTCATCTCATTCTGATTTCTTAGTAGCAAACTCCCCATTCCTATGCAGGTAGACAGAACTCAAAAGATGGCATATTGATCAAATCTGGAATCCGTGTGACTTGAAAAACAAAACTTTGGATGTTTTATTCCAGCAGGAAACAATAAGCTGAGCTATTCTAGCGAAATGGAGAACATGACGATCATGAATTGACGATCATGAATATGACCTTAGGCAGTCATACCCACAAAGTCCACTAGGCATGAAATTATATCACGGAGGAATAGAACAATGTAAGATCTTCAACAGAAAATGAATATTAACTATACATTAATACCGTGAAAATGCTGCAGATGTCACTACAATACATTTATATACGACTAGAAATTTATACAAAAATAGAACGAAATGAGATTACAACCATAAAATTGCAAACAGTGTGACAATATCACGGACATTACAGAAAAGATACTTGTCATTGAAAGACTTTCAACGAGGTCCAATTACAAATCAAAAAGTAACAGAATTATTATCAGTCTTGGAAAGGACGAATAGATAAACATCTTTAGTATTTCCACACACAAAACAGTCAAGTAAGAAGTCTTGATCCAGGACAGTGACATCCAATGGTGCACAGAAGAAACATCAAGTTGCTGGCAAGGCGCCGGTAATCACACATGGTAAAACTTTCGCGTATAAAATCTTGACATCACCCCAGCAAGCATTCGTAGCACGCCACAACAGTCGCTGGTGCAAACCAGAGTCAGTTCAGCCACATTTTCATACCAAAAGAAACACCAACAAGGCAGGTAAAAGAAAATAATAAATGAAAAATAAATCGGGGCGGGCAGAAAAATCGGGGCGGGCGGTGATGGGAAACAAGGCATTTTTTTTATGGGGCCTAATGATTACATTTTCACCAACTTCAGGTTGAAAATAGTCCAGTTATCCCTGATAAAAATATTCCCAAGGCTAAATAGATAGAGTGGATGAAGGAACTACTGTGAACGATGTCTGATACCTGTATTGGCCCAGTACTAATGTTGAAGGCTTCATTTGTTCAAGTGGGGATTGGGTTGCTCTACAATGTGTCCATCAGAAGAAAAAGTCATTCAATCTGAGTTTTTTATTTGATCAAGTTGAAAGGTGGTTTAAAAATGATTGATTTATTAGAGCTAGTCAAAATTAGATTTAATGTCCACCCCAAGTGGGTGAGCAGCACGAGTTTTGTACCATATGTCTGTTACCAGGAGTTTTGTACCATATGTCTGTTGCCATGAGGGGAAGATTAATTTCCTCTACATGGTGACTGTAGATGGATAGTCACACATGTCCAGCTAATCATATCGTAGATAGTTAAATCATCACTATATGGCCGAAATAGTGCTGAACGTGATGTTGAACCCTACCTCACTCACTTACGTAGATTTAATGTCACATTCAGCAATATAAATTTTATTAGAACTTATTGTAACCATATTGACACCTGTATATCATGACCATTCTGCCCCTGTCCTTTATGTCAATATACATGTAGTATCCTCTCCAGTCTTGAAAAAAAATGAAATCCGCCCGTGAAACAAAATATAAAATTGGTGTGACCTCACCCCCATTGAATGAATAGCATTCAAATATACTCATCCAAGGGGTATTCAATGGAAAGTCTATCACAAGTTAATATGATAATTGTTCAATCACTATACATAAGTCAACATTACTCCTTGGCCTGGTATTCTCAAAATATCTACCTAGTATAATCCGTGGCGTGTCCGACTCCTCCTACTCCGCTTTACTCACTGCACAGTGGGTCGCACGGGATAGGGTGGGGCGAGAGACCTGGGGTTTTCACTACCTGAGATTCCATGTGCCAGGCTTGCACCCTACAGTAGAATGGGTCGACTGCGCATGCGCGATGAGTAGTGCGCGATGAGTAGTATAGAAAGGGCATGCGATCTCCCTAGTATTTGTAATGCATGAAAGCTGAAAATTATGGACTGAAATGTCTGGTACATCTGTTACACTGTGGAATGTGTCAGGTGTATCTTAAGGTGATAAATTGGCACCTAGTGTGTGTATCAAAGTGGCGAAAAGGAATATGAATTACGACAACCCCAGGGCAAATAATCAATGAAGAAGTATTCATTTTAATGGCTTGTAGATTGAAAAGAGTAAGTTAGTTACAATAAGGAATTTGAGACATAATTTAAAAGCAGAACAGAAGCAATCAGATTGCTTTGATGTATGCGCCCCCCACAGGCTGTTGGTAAAAATGTGACAGTTCACATCTACATAATAATTCACCAGAAGAGGCATCAAACTTCCTCACAAATGAATCTGAAGATAAAGGACCATAACTCTGGGAAATATCCTTGAAATGGGCAACAAACCTGACTGTGCACACCACCATGAATATTAAGGAGGCTCCCTGGTTACAAGAATGGCTGTTCTGCGCAGCTTTTTGCGCATTTACCTCCCTTGTAATCGTACTCTTGTGCGTGAATGGATAGAATGAGATACTGTGACATGCTGCGTTTACTAAGCATCCCTTGTGACGTCATGACATCGAATAGCAAACTCTTTGTTGGCGTGGCATTTGTCGACGTCATGACGTCGCATTGTTGCGACTTCATACAAAATGGCGGGAAAAAGTGTGGGAGTAGGTAGATACGGAGCCCTATTCATGCCCTTTTTTTGATGGCGACCTACCTTATATTTGAGTTATTAAACATGAAGCTGCGCTATCGAAACCCCTCGGCTCTGAACCCCAGCTATTATAATGTAAGGGTGTCTCTACCAATTGATTGGCTTGTGGGAAGAAATATTTACCCCTGGTATTGTAAGTGTATTTTCTTTGAAAAAAAGAAAAAGTTTTCCTCCCCTTAAATTAATTTGTTTCTGGAATAAATACATACACTAAAGATATACGTTTGTCATATCTTGGTAAACACAACTAAAATTGCTGAAATGGAAATCATTAGAAGAGAGCCAAATTTGGGGAAACATTTAAGCGATGGGAATATAAAATGACGTGTGGCAACTAAAAAGTGTTGTTAGGTTAGGTTGTTAGCAAAACAAAAAAGTAAAATTACAAATCATGTTGTGAATAAATTTTGTTTATTATAATTACTGATAAAAATGAAACATTTAAAAACAATGTTGGTGTTTGTTATCAAATCAAACCTGCTATCACTTTAGTGCCAATATTCCTCCATTTGGAGATCTCCTGCAAAGAAATTATCTCCCCTGATCGTCTCGTCGATCGTCCGCTAGGTGGCGTGCTCTCCGCGCATGCCCTTCCTCTTTTTCCCATGCTGTGCAAGATCTGTTTTGTGTCAAGGCCGTGCAAAGAGGGGAGGATGGGTTGGGCAAATCAACGTTGATAGCAGGTTTGATTTGATAACAAACACCAACATTGTTTTTAAATGTTTCATGTTTGTGTCTCAAATCTCAACCTGCTATCACTTTAGTGCCAGACTCCCAACAGAGGAGGTTGGGTAGCCGGTCTTGTGACTTGCTTTTTGGGTTGAGCGGAGCACGTCTTGTTCTGATTTTTAAAATCTAGTATGCTTAGTAATATCCAGATAATTCCCGTGTCGTATAGAGGCGTAGGGAGTTCAAGGAATTACAAGTAATACGGCGAGAGGTGGACTCTGTTCCTACCCTTTGCTCGTATACTTGGCTAGATAATCAGATGCCATCGTGATGTCTTGAAATCCCTTCGTCTCCGACATGGTCTGTCTTCTATGCTTGCGGAATTGTCGGGATCTTGCTTGCTTGAGCGGCGCCCCCCCCCCTTTTTTCTGATAGGAGTAGTGGACTATGCACTGGGCTGTAGCAGTAGGTCCAGCATAGTCATCCTATCTATCTGTACAGACATGTCTGTAGGTAGAAGCCAGCAGGAGTTGAATTGATCGTCCAAGCGCAGGTGTCAACAATATCGTTCAACGATAAGTTTTCCCCAAAGTGGCCCGGACGTCACACTGGCTCTAGTCCTGTGAGACGATGTCTCCAGAAAGGAGGAGGAGCGTCGATGGCGAGTTGGTTAACCCAGTCGGCAGTCTTCTTCAACCCAAACGGTAATCATGAACTAGTGATGTCAGCCGATGGGTCTGTTTATAAGTGATGAGAGAAGAAGACAGCTGGAGCTCCTTGTCGGTTCCGTAAAGGAGTGCCACAGGGCTCTGACTGGATATAAAAACCTATTCTCCTCCAGCAGGCCGACGAAATCTGTCAGTGCTGGAATCTGGTACAGTCTTTGGACGCCTGGTCCCTGACGTGTGGAATCGTTCTTGATGACGAAATCCGGGATCGGATGAAAAGATCTGGTTGACCAGTCTGTCATCCATGTCAGGGAACTGAGTTCCACTGCGTAAAGCTCTGATTGTGGAGTGAAGGCTGTCAGGGAGCTGTCTTGTAAGGCAGGGCCTAGACTACAGTTGACTGTACTGGCTCGAATGGTGGGCGCAAGAATGCCCTAGTACCACATCCAGGTCCCCTTGGGTGATAGTTGACGTGTTCGGCGAGACTGTAAGGCGAAGACCATGGAAAGCCGAAATACTGGAATCTTGTCGATTCCGGAGGTCAACTTGACAACCCTGGATGATGCTGAGTGATACCCCTGTGTACTGCTTGGCTGAGATTCCCTGTCCTGATACAGATGCAGGAGGAAAAACAGCTGTTGCTGGAACAGAAACAGTGTTGGCCACAGGTCCTCTACTATAGTACATTCTCCGGGCTTGATGCGACTGTACAGTAAATAGTAGCTTTCTGCTGTCATTGTCTGTACAATTGGTCCTGGAGAAAAAACCCTGGTCTGCAAAGGAATTCTGGATCGTTAGCAGACGTGGGGGTTCGGCCGTTGCGGGTCCCGGTGCCTCCGTAGAAAAAGTGATCTTCCGGTTGTAGTACCCTGTAGGACTTGGAGGAAACTGTCAGCGGTAACCCTGAAGTGATGTGAAACACATGGTGTTGTGACATGGTACTGCTGATACTGTGCTCCTAGGACCAGCGCTGATGTTTCTAGAAACATTGACTGGGATCTTGCTCCCCCCAAAACTTGACGCAGCTGACGACCGTACTGAAACGTTCGTAATCAATGCTGATGTGTTGTGCAACCGCAACCGCAATCTCCAAGGGGGGACTGCCCTCTTAGCGCAGATATCCCTAAGGAAGATGATGCGTTGCTTGTTTGTCGTGGTATCCATGTGCCGGCTATCTGTTGCTGGACTAATGGATCCCTCCAAGCTGTGAAGTCCGCATCGGTGAATGTGAACTTCTCTGTGCTCGGTTGAAACTGGATCCGGCATCGCCACACTGGAAGGGGGTGAAGATGTTCCGGGACGAGCATCCTTAGATTGCTTGTTCTTGCCCTCAGGTACAGTTGTAGTTGAGAAACTGTAATGAGGAGTACCTGGAGCTAGCCAAAACTGTGCTAGGTCCCAGGTGAGTAGTACACTGTACCTCCATCCAACGGACCTCAGGGTCATGGCGTTGATGGTCTGGTTCCAGGTGCAGGTTCCATATGCCGGAAAACTGCTTGACGCTTGAATGTAGCCATTCTACATAATCCGTGGGGTCCCTGGAAACATCCCTGGACCGCCGTGATCATCGAGGAGAAACTCGAAAAACGCCCTCTGGAACGACAACCGGGAGTCGGAGTCCAACTCCTGTCGAATATACTCAGTAGGTGTCCGGCTCCGTCGCCTGGTCCGGTCTCTACTGTCATCCTGCTGGATGCTGGAGTCCCAAGTCTGTTCCGGAGTCCGAATTTGCATTCCGGATTACAGATGACTTGATCCCCGTGTCCTATTCCAGTGTCCGGGTCCGTGTTGACTTGGACTTGGAAGGAACCTCAGTCTGAAACTAGGCTTGCCCACTGTAGACTGGATGTCTCGCTCCCAAAGAAACGGGTTAAGTCGAGCCCGACTAACCGTTTTCTCCGAGATTAGATTCCCTTGATCACGATCTCGGGTGTAAATGGAGTCCGAGATTATCCGATGAAGAGTAGGATCCGGCTCTAGAAGACTGAGGATGATCGTCAGATGAAGTGTCGGGACTTGGAGTAGACCTCACGTAAGGACTGACTTCTTCGACGAAAACTTGACACAGAGTGACGCTGATCTTCTATATCATCAGGGTCGACCGTCTACAATCAGGTGAGTAAAGACTCGAAGCTTGGGAAGGGTGAAAGGATGACTAGTGGTTTGAAGGTGAGGCTGAGAACCATCAATTCCGACTAACGAGGTTGCCCCTGTCCCGGTCGGAAGATTCCCTCTTTACCTTGGAACTATCCTTTCTTGTAAGGGCGAACACTACTCTGAGCATCTAGCTTGGGTTGCCCGAGTTCTGACAGGAAAAACCGTCCGTGGCGACCTCCTCTGTTAGAATTTGCCTTTGCCTTGTCTTTACCGGAAAGGCGTTGTGTCAGTGCCCCGATCATCCGTGATGTCTTGTCATCATTGACGATGGCCATGGCAGTCGGAAATAGCTCTGTCGAGTGGGTAACTTGACGCCAGTAGTTGTTGAGGTAGCTCTGTGTTGACGGAGTCCAAACCCTGACGTCAATCGGTATATGAAGTAACACTAAGTTGGGTTACCATCATGTTCTGTACCACACAGACTTGTCTTGCTTGAAGTCCAACTGTCGGTGCCTTGGTACATCCCAGAAGTGCGTCTAAAACCGGGTCCAACTTCGGAGACTTGCTAAAGGTAAATGATCTCCATACAGGACGAAGGTCTTGTAAGGTCGGTCCGGCAAAGGAACCACTGCCACGGTAGGGAGCTGTGTTGCCGGAAGATGACTGTATCTCTTGACCAGGCTTGCCTTAGCAGGTACTCCAGAAGTAGAAGCCTGGTCTTTGGATCCAGATCCGGAAAGGTGATCCACGGGTCCCTGTTCATCTCTGGGCTTCCGTTTATCCCGATGCTCCGGACTACGGTGATGGTCGATAGATGTCCGTTCCTCGCCGTCCGTGCGCCGTGCGTGTTGATGGGAACCCGGGGAACGGCTTCTATCTCGTCGGGTGTAAGGTCGCTCTGGAGTACGGTCTCTATGGTAATAACTCCGGTAGTTTGGACTAGGTGAAGGGCTCCGACGTCTAGGACGGTCTCTCTCCCGATGACGGCGTTCAGGATAGAAATCTCGGCATTGTAACGGTGTACGACTCCGTCTACGAGATCTGCTTGCCGTTGTATCGGGTTGCGGTTCCGTTGTACGGGTCCGAGTTGTATCAGAGGCCGGCTCACGGCGCTCTGGATGAGTCCGTTCCTCATAGGTCCGTGCCTTCTTAGATGTGGACTCCCGGTAATCTGGATAAGTCCGTTCTCCACGAGTCCGTGACCTCTCAGATGTAGACTCTCGGCGTACTGAATAGGTCCGTGTCGTCTCCCGCTCCTGGGTACGGCTCTGAACTGTAGCTCCGTCCCGAGGTGCTCTGGTGTTGAAGTCCCGGCGCTCTGAATAGGGCCGTGACTTCTCGGAATCCCGGTGCTCCAAGTAGGACCGTGGCTTGTCAGACTCTCGGTGTTCCGCATACGGCCGTGACTTCTCGGAGCTGTGGTCTCGGCGAGCTGTATAAGGCCGTACTGTGCTGGTGCCGGGGTCCCGCTCTGGCGATGGAGTCCGTGGTCCGGACTGCCTTCTTCGTCGTGCCAGTCTGTGCCTCCGGGGTACGGCTCTTGGACGAGTCCCTGTCAGAAGACTTTTCTTCCTTGGGTCATGGAGACTTGGATGAACGGGAGCTGTTATCCGAGGACTCTCCCTGACTTCTCTCCATGAAGCCAAACTTGACTTGACTTTAATCTTCAGAGAAAGTTTCGGCCTTCGGGAATGCGGCTTGAATCCACCGCTGTACCACCGAAATCTGGCGTAGACGAATAAAGCTGAAATCCCGGTATCGTTGTGATGAACGGCTGTGTTCCCGGGATCTTC